>JAQQSW010010334.1:0-13013 GCA_028646575.1 Pseudocheirus occidentalis | reverse complement strand
TAGCTTGTAGGCATTCTGCAAGTGTCTTGGAAGCATTTGGTATGGGAGTTCTGACTGTATTGTCTTCTTCCCGTTCCATGCTTTGATCCTTTTTGTCCACAAAAAAAGGATTCTAGAGTTTTATTGCAGTTCTTATTTTGCTTCCTTCTCCTCATGTTGGCCAGTCAATTAGTTGGTTGGGTTTTTTTACCTTTGTGAAACTCTGCTTCCAGGGGGGAAAGCTCTGTCCCAAACCGCTGGGGTTTTCACAGCTGCTAGAGCTATTAGGGGAGTGCTGCAGCCCCCACCAGCTTTGGCTTGCTGAAAGTGCACCCCAGGACCACCACCCAAGACCACTATCTGGATCCAGGCCACTCAATGCAAGAGCTCTTGGCCTGATCAATTGTCTCAGGCACTCCATCGGGGTCCACAGGCCAGGAGCTCTGAAGCAGCCCAGTGGAGGGAGTTGCCAGTTGCAGCATATCTTGCCCTTCCCCCCTGCTGCTTCCTTGTCCTGGGGGCAGATTGGCTGAACTGCTTTTCCTCCCCCAAATTTAGCTTGAAAACTTCACTTTCACTCATCTTTCTCTAATCCTTCTTTTTCCGGGCTTAATAGATGTGGAGATTGCTGTAGATCTGCTGTAGATCTGCTCTCTATAGACTCACCCTGGGGCTTGCGGCTCCTCCCGATCACCCTGGGGCCTGGCCGTGGTTTCGGTTTCAGGCTGGGCTGGCCTCGGCTCCCAACCTGCCACGATGAGCTCCTCCTGCCATGCTGCCTTCAGTGAGAGATGTGTTTTCTGTATTTTTGTGAGTTTTGGAGCCCTAAAATTTGTTTAAAGTCATATTCACGGGTATTTAGGGTGGCTGTGTGGGAGCTGAAAAGTTTGCTGCTTCTATGCCGCCATCTTGCCTCCACCCCCCAGACATAGTTATATACATATATATGACAACCATATCATAGGAATATTAATGTTAAGGGGGGTTGTATTAGCTCTTTCAACAGGAAAAAGGAGCCATACCATGTAATCAAAATAGTCTCTTTCAAGGGACTTGGTTGTAATATGTATTTTTGCGTTTAGTTTTGCTTAGTGGTTAGACATTTAAGAGTACACATTATATGAATATGTATGTCTATACTCACATATATATGGCACTTACATATCTATACAAAATCATAGAAACACTCACACATACAGGAACATTCATATAAATATTAGCATACCTCTATGTATGTGTGTGTATGTATATATCACCTCTTTGGATATATTTGATCAAGGCTGATGATTTCATTGGTACAGGCAGCCCTCTGATGAAAAAACTTCCTTAACAGGAAATAACTGTTTTCAGCCTATAATCCTATAGAAGTTACCTAGGCCAATGTTTAATGACTTGCCCAGAGTCACACAGAGATTAGATAAATGGAAGAATGGATGGATGGATGGATGGATGGATGGATGGATGGATGGATGGATGGGTGGATGGATGGATGGATGGATGGATGGAGGGGTGGATGGGTGGATGGGTGGATGGATGCATGGATGGATGGATGGATGGATGGATGGATGGGTGGATGGATGGATGGATGGATGGATGGATGGATGGATGGATGGGTGGGGATATTATATAAGTTTTTCTGGAATGGAATTTCATATTTTGAATCCTCTCTCATGTTCTGTTGTGCACATGGCAATGTGTTTTTTTTCTTTCCTTATTTTCTATTTAATCTTTAGTATTTAAATTTTTTTCTTTTTTCTTTTCTTATTTTGTATTTAGGTTTAAAATAAATAATACCAAAAGGGGATTGTAGAATGTGTGTGTGTGTGTGTATATATATATATAGTGTGTGTGTATGTATGTATATGTATATATATACACATACATATATATGTATAGTATATATTATATATAATCATCAATTAATCAAAGCAATTATACTTTGGCATAATATATATGAAACATACACATATGTGTATAAATACATATACATGAAATATAAAAATGTCTGAGTAAAATATAAACAAATACATAGCAAATTAAAAGAATACCAAACCACACACTTGAGGATTTAGGGCAGAGTTCATAATCTAGGATTTAAGGCCACAGAAGAGTAAAATGGATAGCTTTCAGAGGGTTTGTGAGCTTGGACAGGGAAAAAAATGCATCTTTATTTTTCCTAACCTCCAATGGAAATTTAGCATTTCCCTCAATTTTTTGAAAACATCATTCCAAGAAAGGGTCCATAGGCCTCACTCCATCACCTGCCAAAGGATTCTATGATGCAAAAAAAGAAGGTTAACCCCTGACTTTGGTCTGGGATACTTGAAGTGACAAGAGGGGACAACTTGTGGAGCAGAAAGGGGACGAGACTGGAGGTTGTAGATTTAGCTGAGGGACTAAAGATAGTTCTCTCTGAATCTTGGATTCCTCACTGAAAAAGTAAATAGATTGAAATATAGCATCTCTAAAATCACTTCTGATTCTAAAATCGGGACACATAAGTGGGCTAGTAGATAGAGTGCTTGTCCTGAAGTCGGGAAGCCCCGAGCTCAAATCTGTACTGAAATACTTATTATCTGTACAAGGCTATGCAAATTTCCACAACTATAAGGTGAGGATAATAAAAATAGTACCAGGGTTGTTGTGAGGATCAGATGAGATGTTTGTAAAACTCTCAGCACCATGCCTGGCACACAGTAGGCACTTAATAAGTGCTTGTTTTCTTCCAGATGGAGCAGAGTGGGGGAGGATCTCATGATGCAGATATTGTGAATTGCTTTGGCAAGAATGGGGAAGGGGGGGGGTGTCAAATAGGAGGAATAACAAAGGTGCCAAAGGGGGAGAAATAAATTCAGTGAAGAAGGTTCCCTTAGCAGGAATGGAGATATTGTTTGCACAGTGTTTAAAGTTTGTATAATGTTTTACACACATATCTCATTTGGGTTCACAGAAGCCCTAAGGTAGGTCCTATTGCTGGCACTGTTTTACAACTGAATGTCATAGATTGGGAGTCCGAAGGGACTTCAGAGATGGTTCAAGGCCCTCCTCAACCCTGTGATCTGCTCCATTATACAATGAAAGAGGTTACTCAAGAGTGAGTCATTTGCTCAGGAACACAAAGCTAACAGGTGTCAGAATCTGAATTTAAGATGACTGCCACCCACGCTCTAGCCCTCTATCCCCTTTACCAGGGAGGTCCAGCTGAAATAGAAACAGGACTCCTGAAACATACATAAGGATCTTGTGGCCTGCATGTTTACTCAATTTTAAAATGTAATGTAAATATTTTATTGTATTTTCATCTATGTTGTTAAATATTTCCCAGTTACATTTTAATCAGGTATGGGCTGCATTTGGGAGCAACGTAGGCCAGTGTTAGACAATGAAGTCTCTGCTGCCTTTCTAATGCACCAGAAGCTACAGAAAAAAAAAAAAGAAAAAAAAACAACAACGTGAAACTAGCAGCTTAGCAGTGTGTTAAACTACGGTAGCAGATAGAGTAATGGACTTGGAATTTGGAAGTCCTGAGTTTGACTCTTTCCTCATACTAATTAGCAGTGTGATCCTGGGCAAGTCATTTATTTACTTTCAAACTCAAATTCTTCATCTATAAAATGGTGTTAATAATAGCATCTACCTCATAGGGTTATTGGAGCAGCCAGAGAGAGTGTCAGGCTCAGAGTCAGCAAGACTCGCCTTCCTGTTCAAATCTGACCTCAGACACTTACTAGCTGTGTGACTCTATAACAGTGTTTGCCTCAGTTTCCTCAGCTGTTAAATAAGCTGGAGAAGGAAAGATAAACCACTCCAATATCTTTGCCAAGAAAACCCTAAATGAGGTCACAGTCAAACACAACTGAAAAATAACTCAACAATAACAACACGGGATTGAATCAAATGAGCTAATATCTGGAAAGTACAAACCTTAAAGAACAGGATACATGTTATTATATAGTATATTGTATATCGTATGTAATATACTAGATATATGTAACATATATTACTATTAATAATATATTAATCATACTATTAATAATTTTTTATTATTTTACTAACACTATTAATAATAAAAATAATACTAGATATGTAATATAATATGCATAATTACCTGAAAGCAATTTAAGAAGGAATGAATGAATGAATGTATGAATGAATGAACAAATGAATGAATGACAAAGAATTTATTGAATGCTTCCTATGTGTCAGACACTGTACTAAGGACTAGGGATACAATAGGAAAAGACAGTCTTTGCTCTCAAGGATCTTGATTCTAATTAAGGAGACAATAGAGTTAAAAAAAAAAAAAAAGGATTGCAAGGTAGTTGGAAAAGCCTAAAGGATTTTAGACTGAGTCCGTATCAGGGCAGGTGGTAAGACATGACTGACTTTCATCTCATCTAAAGGAATCGAATTGTTGGCTTCTATTTCATTCATATTTGTGACGAATCAAGGAGACCAGGTAACACAGAAGAAAAAGAGGCTGGACATTATTCTTACCCTGTCATTCCTGATGGACTCAAGAGATAGCCCAGATTACAGACAGGAGAAAAGAAAGTGGGGGTGGGTCAACCAGCTATCCTGGATGGACTTTGTCCTAGAAAAGTTCTCAGGGACCCAAACTTTGCCTAGAACAGCGGTTCTCAACCTGTGGTTATTTTCAATGTGTAACAATGAAAATACATACTGCATATCAGATAGATTCATAACAGTAGCAAAATTATGGTTATGAAGTAGCAACGAAAATAATTTTATGGTTGGGGGGGTCACCACAACATGAGGAACTGTATTAAAGGGTCGTGGGCATTAGGAAGGTCAAGAACCACTGGCCTAGAAGAAAGGAGAGTCATTATTACACAACCTGAAATTCACACCTTAGCTAAATTTGGAGATTAACATGAACAGCACCATTAAAATGCAAATGTTATCTTGCTGTGGAACTGTTAAAGCTCTCATCAGACATTCACACCTCTGTCCTAATTACTTTATTGGGCCAAGTAGGAATAAAGAAAAGCCCTAAAAGGAATAGGTTTATAGTTGATGTTCTTGAGTCTTTTAAGTCATGATTGACAATTTGCAACCCCATGAAGGATTTTCTTGGCAAAGATACTGGAGTGGTCAGCCATTTCCTTCTCCAGATCATTTTATACTTGAGAAAACTGAGCCAAACAAGGTTAAGTGACTTACCCAGTCTCACATAGCTAGTTAAGTGCCTGAAGCCACACTTGAACTCATGAACTTGAGTCTTCCTGATTCCAAGACAGGGCTCTATTCACTACACCACCTAGCTACCCAAAACAGAACAGATATAATAATAATAATAATAATTTTTACTTTATGTCGCAAGCCACTTTTTAGAGGCAATTTCCTTTGATCCTCACAACAATGAGTGAGGTAGGTAAGCCAGATGTTATTATCTTCAAGAATGGACTGTGATTTAGAAATTTTCCCAGGCCACATTGCTAATAGAACCCATGCTAGGACTTGAAACAATGCCTTCTGAGTACTGAAGTCGATGTTCTCTCCAACACGGGTAAAATGTGATGGGAAGAAAGAGGTCCAGAAAATCTGAAACTTTGGACAGTGCCCGAAGAGGATGGCTTTTGTTTTTGTTTCGTTTAGTTCAAGAGGAATACAGAAGTGCTTAGGCAAGCACAGAGCTGATACTGAGTTTGGGAGAAAGCTAATGACAGGATACCAGAGGAAAACTTTGCTGCCTTCACAATTTGTTCCAAGCCTAGATTTCCCCCATTACAAATCTTGCCCTTCTAATTAGGCCATCCTAGACTCGGAGCTTGCAGAAAACTTGGAGGTCATCTAGTCAATGCCTTCATTTTCTAGATGAGGAAACAGCCTCAAGAGGTTAAGTGAATTTCCAAAGGTCATATACATAGCAAGAATCAGAAACCTGGGACTCTAACTCCAAATTGGGCACTCTTCCCACTGGATTTAGAATTACAGGAAGTATATTTGAAATTGTGCCTTACCAGTGAATAATTGTGATTTTAAGGAAAGTCACAACATTTCTGGTACTCTGTTTCCTCACAGGTAAAAGAAAGACGTTGAACCTGATGATTTTGAATCATCATTATTAGCTGTAGGCCTATGCTTAAACAAGAGCAATTCCTCTGCAAGGTCTGAACAGAACTGTGGGAACAAACCAGCCTTTTTCTTCCCTCCCTCCAGAAACCAGATAGATCAGCTCTAAAAGTACTTGACCTTAGTACTCGTGTTACCAGGCCCAGACTGCCAGATTCTGTAAATCAAGAAAAGTATAATGTTAACGGGCCCATAGCCATAATGACATTTTCTGCTATAGGAAAAGAATAAAGTTTGAAAATCCAAGATTAGCAAGACTAAATAAACACGGGCCTAGGGAAAACTGCAATTGTAGTTTCTTCTGCTAGAGCCAGGTTGGAACTGTATACTGTACCAGAGGAAATATGGAAAAGGCCACATCTGTACTACTGAAGCCCAGAGGGCCTTAAGCCAAAAGAAAAATGTGATGAACCAACAAGGAAAAAAAGTCTAAATCCAACTGTACCCAAATGAATCTGGCTTTATTTTTGCACTACTCTATAAAGCAACCGCAAGATTACTTTGCCAAGTTGCAGTGGTTTCCCAGAGTGCATGTGAAGAACCCAAAATGCTGACAATATATCCTGATATTTCCTACAGAACTGTAAGTTGACAGGGATACTGTTTTTCAGGGAAAATTCCATTATGCAAAAGATTCCAACAAGTTGGGAGTACCCTTTGGCTCAGGGGATCACAGAAGCAACCCAAGAATACCACTGTCCATGTCACACTACTCCTGAACCACACCTCCAAATTCTGCAAGAATGAAGACTCCCAAGGCTCAAAAAAGTCAATGTCTTTGCTTTGTCTTGGTATCTTTCTTCCTCTCCTCTATTACTTAGCATGTTATCCCAAAGGGAAATCATAATTTGGCTGTGAATTGAGTTGACACAAGTCGGTGAACTGCATTACTAAGTGCAAATGGTGTTTTGATTTCAGAGGATTTTTTCCTACACAGTTCAGTGCTACTGGAGGGCAGTGCAAGTAAGAAAATTGGCCCTAGGTGGATTTCCTTTAAAACATGTATTTCCAAGCTGGAGCCAGTTCTGAAGTATGCTTTCTTTGAAAAAATGTTTTCTTAGTATAAATACAGTCATAATATCACTAATTAGTACCAGTAGGGAGAGGGAAAGGGAAGGACAGTCTAAATTTATTGAGTATTTTTAAAGAAATGCAGGTTTTTGATTTCAAACCTATGCAGACTTAAATAAGACCAACTAAGCTTTACCAAGAAGCGGTCCTTCTGGGCCTGGTTTAATGAATGAGAAAAATAAGAATGATTTGTAATTAACACAGAAATTATACATAACTAGGTACTTCTAAAGTCCTTAAAATGAGTTGGCTTCCTTGTTTATAATAAAGCAAAAGCTTAGACAATTAATTTATTCATTCACTCAACAAATATTTCCTGAGTATCAACTATGTGGTATCTCAGAGCAATAGGGCTACAAAGATGATGAAAGTAAGATGTGGAGAAGAGATGTTACTGAAATCAAGGATCTCATGGGTCAGAAGAAACAGGGGAAAGAATGAACAGACCTGGGATTTCATTGGTATAGGGAACGCTTCAGATGAGAAATTCATTCCCAATGTAGATTCTCCCAATGTAGAATCCCTGTGACACATAGATCTAAAGAGTTGCCTAGAGCATTGAGTTAAAAAAAAAAACTGCCTAAAGTCACAAAGCCAGCACATTAAAGTTCTGACTTGAACTCGTGGCCCTCCCAACTTGGAGGTCAGTAGAGAGCTTTAACCACAAATCCAATGCTGACCCATAACTTTGCAGCTGATGCTGATCCCCAGAGCCAAAAAGACATGAACTACAATCACAGTAATGTAATGTATTATGAAAAGAACCACAAGAAAGGTACTAATGGAATGCTATGAGAGTTCAAAGAAAGGAGAAATTATTTTATCTAGGACAGATTAAGGAAAGAGGTTATGGTAATGGAGCTGGGCCTTGAAGTAGGTATACTAGGGTATATATAAGTAGGTATACTAGGCAAATGAAAATGATAATTTTTTATCAGTCCTTTGGACAAATACTTCTTCACAGCTAGTACAAAAGTTACTTTGCACATTTCTAATGTCTGAATTATCACAAATTCTACTTCTCTGGAGGTAACTAGGTGGTACAGTGGGTAGAGTAATGGGCCTAGGGTCAGGAAAGATATGATTGCAAATCCAGCCCCAGACACATAGCTGCTGTGTGACCTTGGGCAAGTCACTTAGCCTCTATGGGTCTCAGTTTCCTCAACCATAAAATCAGAAGAATAACAATATCTTCCTAAAATAGTATCAAATGAGATATTTGTAGAGTTATTTCTAATTATGCTTGGACATAGCAGTTGCTTAATAAATGTTTGTTTCTTCTGCCATTCCTATAATGTTTTTATTTTTTGGTACAGACCTGAGATTTCATCAGTTTTCATCCATTTCTTGTAAAGAAACTTGTGGTATGTGAAGATGTCTGGGCTATCAATAGTCACATAACTACTATTATTAAAGGCAAGACTAGACTCTAGGACTTCTTGATCTCCAAGTGTAACTATCCTCTGTGCCATCCTACCTTCCATATTTGAATATGAGAATTCACTTAATTGACACGCTGCATTCTATATTTTGTACATAATTACATAGGCTTCATGTAATATACAACATCAATTATTAATGAATAACCTATGGACCTTTAAATAGCATCATAGGATTTAATTATATGAGAAGCCTTGAATATAATATGGTCCAAGCTTTATTTTGCAGATGGGGGAAAGGAAGCACAATAATAATAAAGGCCATTGAAAAATTGAGCCAAAATTCAAATACAGGTTATCGTAACTTCAAATCTAGGTAGTGGCCACTGAGCCAGAGGCTGCCAGACTGCCTTACCTTTGCCACCTTTATTGTCTCATTCATTTTTTCATGGTTCCCCAGGACCAAATGAAAGACCTCACAGCTCTGTTTATTAAAAAGTTAAATATCCTGCTTTGGTGTTCTATGGGGCTCTAGTATGCAGTTTGGAAACCTCAGCACTATACTGTACTATTGCCTTGCTCAGGATCACAGATTTGGGGCCGGCAGTAATCTCAGACATCATTCATCTGTTCTAATCTCATTTTATAGATGAGAAAACGGGGGCTGAATGACTTGTCTAAGGGCATCCAAGTAGTAAGTGGCAAAATCAGGATTCAAAATAGGGTGCTCATTCAGAATTCCTTATGCTTTCCACTATATCCAGCTGCAATTTTATTATCCTTTCCCTAATTATTTGTCTTTCCCTTCCCTAAAATATTTCTACCACTGAACTAACAATAAAGGTTTTAATTATTTTCTGATAATTACTTTTAAAAATCCACCTCAACTTAAGTTCCCTTTAACTTACCTAGCCAGTTTCCTAAAATATTTCCTATTTCCTTCCTCTGAGCCTTTAGGAAAGTAAAAGAGATGAGAATTAAGATGATGGTGAAGAAGAAATCAGGATGGGATGGGATGGGATGGGATGGGGAGGGGAATGGAGGAGGGGGATGGAGATGGAGATGGTGATGCGGAGGAGAAGGGGGAGGGGAAATGGAGGTAGGGGTGAGGATGGACTTGGGGGTGGGAATAGAGATGAGATGAGTGCTTATTCTTTCTAGATTTTCCTATCATTAACTTCAAGGCTCTTCATTTGTGGTCAAATTATCTCAAAGTCTTTTTGCAACAATATCATGTCACCAATAATTTGAAGGAAAGATGTATTCCATATGAATGAATTTTCCAGCTAACTGAAGTTTACCCCTCCAAGATCCTAAACATTAGTTTAATTCTGTTTGAGGGAAATCACTTAATATCATATATAATTCCCTATGTCCTCATATAGGAGAATATTAACACAATGTAACCTCTTCTTGATGACTCCTACACCATCCTTGTGTTATCTGTATTGGGCTTTATAATCCAATAGACTCTTCTGCTTCTCTTTTTGAAGTTTTCCTGTCTTTTCCTGACCTATTAGCCTGCCAGCTCTCACTTCAATCCATGCAACTATCGTCAATCTCATTGCATTCAATAAGCCATTCTGTTCAAGGCATAGGGTGGCATTGGTTGGAGTTGGAGACAAAAAGATGAAAGATGTAATAGCACCTGACTCTAAGCATTTGCCATTTATTTGGGGAAAGAGTGAAGGTGAACAAAGCAACCCTTGAGTAATTTTTTTTAAAGACAAAGTCATTTAAATGTAGGGTAGGGAATTAGAAGAGTGAAAAGAGAAAGTCTTTCAACTGTCAATTTCCCATTTTAACTAATTATTCTTGTTATCTAAATAATAATTCAATTATTTCTATGATGCTTAAGTACAATAAGTACTGTCCGGCTCTCCAAATGTTGACACCCTGAGGTTAAGCCGAAGTTACTCCACCCTAAATATGATTTGGGGAAAGTGTAATAAAGCAGGTACAAAAATAAGTGTAACTAAAGCTAATATGATGGGAATTGATGAATGGCCAGACCACCTAAAATGGCATCTGCCACATGCCATACTCTTGAGACCTGCTTCAGAAGAACTGGTAAATGTATTGACATTCCAAATTGGCCTTCAGCATGGTTGGGAGGGATTGTCTATATCTTTAAATCTACCTGCCTAATGTCTCTTTTCCAGGAAGTGTTAGCATAAAGGAATTATTTGCTAATGGCAATAAAGGGAGGAATGGCCTGAGGAACAATTCCCCATCCCCTTTAGCCACATGACCAAAGGATTTGGGATTTTGGTGTCTCTTATTTGTCCTTATCTCTTCTAGGTGTTGGGAGTGGAGTCCTTCACCCCAGAACTTGAGCCTTGGGGAAACTAGAGTCCAGAACTTTGGTCTAGAAAAGTCATGAGAAGCCAGGGCCTCAGATGCTAGTTCAGTGAGTATTTGGATTTAAATTTGGTGGGACTAATATGTAGGAACTGAGCTAAACTGTAAAGTTCATTAAGATTCACTCCTCAGACATGATGGTGTTATGGGGGGTGGGGGGGGAGAGAGACTATGCTCCAAGGTGGTGGGGAAAATCTTTGTATGTTTATTGTTGTTATATCTTTGCAGTAAATATTCCTTTCTAAAAGTGAATTTAGCTTTTAAGTGAATAAATAGACTGAAGGAACACAATCATTGGTAGATCTAGCCGATGGCAGAGAAATCTCCCAACCCCTTAAGAGTACTTGAGAACCCTGGAGGGATGGGTGATAGTGGGGCTAGAGTAAACCCATGTTGCCATAGAATCTAATAATGAAAAAGGAGAGATCCAGTGCAAAATTGTTCTAAGGAAATTTAAGGAAATAGTGATTCTATTCAATTCAATGAGCATTCATTTAATGAGTAATGTGCACAAGGTACTATGCTAGACCTGGGAAGAATCAAAGACAAAAATCAAAACAGTCCCTGACTTCAAGAAGCTTACATTCTATAAGAGGTGAAGTTGGAAGAGATGGGATATTAGGGAAAACCTCATGAAAATAGTGGTCCCTTGAAATGGGCTTTAAAGGAAGAGAAGGATTTCAACAGATGCAGATGGAGGAGGAGCCTGTGCCTAGCACAGATGACCAGGTGTAAATGCTCAAAGGCTGAGGGGCAATACTAGGTCAGTAACCAAGTAAATACTTAAAGGAGTTGATAGGAAGAAAAGTTGGAAGCAGATGGAGGAGAGCCTTGGAGCTCCTAATGATCTTGGAACCAGAGGAAGAAAATGTGATCAAACCTGTTCATTAGGAAGATTAGTTCTCGCTCCTGGCACTTCATATTCCTCTAAACTGCACATATCCACATTTGTTGCTCTTTCACCACCATAGGTTGGAAAGCCAGATTTTCAAACTAGTTAAGAACTATAAGAATAGACTCCTGGTTCCTAGGCTGGCAGGGCTGAGTTTGGACATGGGGTTGGGTTCTATTTGTACCGCATAGCTGATGCTGGTCTAGTCCTAGTAGGTGACCACTCCATCCACTCCAGGACAAAGACAAAAGCCACACTACACCAGGAAAATGGCTGTTGGATTTTCTCTTAATGATGCCATATCTGGGTCTGGAAATCCAAAACCACAAGGTTAGCCACACGTTCCTTGGGGAAACCAACCTGCTGGTGCTGAGGCATACCCAGGATATCCCGGAGCCTACCATGGTCCAGGAGTATCTGGGGCCTACCCTGGTCAAGGAGCACCTGGGGCCTACCCTTGTCCAACAGCACCTCGAGTCTATACTGGACCAGCAGCACCTGGAAGCCAGCTCCAGGACAGCCTAGTGCTCCTGGAGCTTATATGCCTTCAGGGCCCATGAATACCCCTAGTGGAGCAACACCTGCTGTGGCAGGCCCACTGATAGTGCCTTATGATCTTGCCTTGCCAGGAGGAATTATGCCTCACATGCTGGTAACCATTATGGGCACAAGAAAACCCAATGCAAACAAAATTAGCTTAGATTTCAAGAAAGGGAATGATGTGGCCTTCCACTTCAATCCCAGCTTCAATGAGGACAACAGAAGAGTAATTGTTTGTAATTCAAAATTCAACAATGCCTTGAGAAAGGAGGAAAGATACCTTGTGTTCCACTTGAAGCTGGTAAACCATTCAAAGTTCAAATTCTTATTGAGACTGACCATTTCAAAGTTGCTGTCAATCATGCCCATTTGTTGCAGTACAATCAAATTTCAATGAGATTAACAAGCTGAGCATTTCTGGTGATATTAACCTTACCAGCACCTTACATACTATGACATAAATTTAAAGGATCAGAAATATTTTAAAGGAATTTTCCTGTAAAACATATACTTAAGTGCTTCCAACTCCTTATGGGAGAAATCTTAAAGGTACTCATACTCCATTTACTTTCTTTTTTTTTTTTAATTTTATTTTATTATTATTTTTTTAAAGTTAACTTGTTTGTTCACTTTTAGGTTACAAGATTCTGTTCCATAGTCACTTCAGTTATAGATTTTTCTCCCCTTCCTCCCCA
>JAQQSW010010333.1:0-13013 GCA_028646575.1 Pseudocheirus occidentalis | reverse complement strand
TCATGAAAAAAAAAGTCTATAACTTCCTCAACCCCATCAAATCTAGTTTCTTCCTCTGCTCCTGAAATTCCTTTCTTAAAGCTCACCAGTTACATCCTTAGCACCAAATCGTAGACCTCATCCTTTTTGACCTTTAGGCATCTTCTGATGCTCTTAACCATTCCGACACTCTCTTCTCCATTTTGCTTTCCAGTGCAATGAAAGGTCTGGAAGGTTGAACAGCACTACAAAGGCTCCTGGTAAGGCCCAAGAAATGATGGACTATATGTCTGTCACTGGAGGCCTGCATAGACAAGTATAGAGAAGTTTGTCACCAGAAGACTGGTCACCAGATGGTAGTTTTCTTTTTTAATAGTTATAGCAGTTTATGAAGACTGATTTGCTAAATGTTGTAGGGGTTGTAATCTGTATTGGTTGTGGTTATTATGAAATCATAGATTCCTGAAGTATGAGTTATTTGTTGTAAGACAAATAACTAAAACTCTTAAGTTGCAGAACAAATGTTAATCTGTCCTTGTAGAAAAATTTCCTCACCCACATCTTCCCATACTGATGAAATCATGGGTCGTTTAAAAGAAAAAGGCTTTTTGCGTAAATATAATATGACTCTACGGGACTCCGTTTAAGTGCAGGGACCATGTATCATCTAAGTGTTTTATCTCACCCTTTGCCTAATAAAGTAATAAATACATATACGTATGTGTGTGTATACGCTCACATACATACACACAGCAATTGCTTAATAAATGATTGTTGGATTGAATTAAAAAATTCTAGAAGGCTGGCTAGAGTTGACCTTGAATTACAGTAGTACAGTGTAAAAACACTGAGTCTAATGGGGTTTAGTATACTAATTTACTTCTAAAAATGTTTGTTTTATTAAGAACCATTTCATAAAAAATAGGAGTCTAGATAATTTGAGCCACAATGTCTTAGATTTATTTTACTGCCAGTATTTGTTTTCCTACCTTGTCTATCCTAGGAAAAGGCAGCAGGTTAAGGGGACAGGTCTGAAATAAGAGGAACTAGGTTTTAATTCAAGCTATTTACTAGCTGTGGGATCCCAGGCAAGTGATTTAACTTCCATGGGGTCTTAGTTTTCTCATTTTTAGAGTTATAAGATTAGATGATCTCTAAGGATCCTTCTAGTTTTAAATAGATGCTTCTGTGATTTGTTTATATTGTATTAAATATGAGTGGTGACTTGTAAACTTTGTTCCATTAATCTGGTATACATCTTGAAATGTTAAGATTTTTTTAAAAAAACCTCAACAAATATAAATAAATATAATGTGCAAGACATGCTATGCATAATGGATATACTATTTGCATTGGATATAGAAAAAATGGTAAGTTTTTGCCCTTACAGAACTTACATTTTACTAGATGTTGGGAAATATGACATTACATAAATAACTGTAGAAGTGACGAGGTGGGGTTTTTTCGACCATTGCTAGGTGCCCCCCCCCCATTTACTACTATTGACTCATTGCCTAGATGGGTTTTTCAGTAGAAACACTTCCATTTCTTTATTCTTTTTGTTAGCTCTGATCCACCATTCAGAGACTGCTTTACAAACCACCTCAACTTTTAGATTTATCTCCATCTTTTCTCTGGGGATAATTGCCCTTCAGTTACCTCCTCCGAACTGTTTTCTTAATAAGGACAAGAAAATGTTGATGGCTAATACTGTTTATAAAGACAAAGTAAAAATTTAAAACAAAGAAAGATAAATAGGCTTTCCCTAAGTCCAAGTGGAAAGGTTTCAGGTCCTATGAAGAAGATCAAGTAGAGAGAGAGGATTGTTACTGTGGGGGTCTCTTGTACAAAGGTGTTTCAGCAACATAGTGACCCAAATAGACCTGTACCTTAATAAGATAGATTATTATGGCACTAAGTTGGAGGGCATGGAGACGGGGAAATCAATTAAGAGACTTTTGGGAAATTCTGGGGGGGGGGAAGTGATGAAGGCCTGAATAAAAATAGCAGCCATATAAGTCTAATTGGAGAGAAAGGTATGGATGAGAGAAATATTGTGGAGAGAAAATCAGCAAGGCTTGCTAAGTAATTGAATATAGGGAGAAAGAAAAGTTAAGGATGACTCCAATTATGAATCTTGCAGACAGGAATGATAGTAGGAACCTCAACAGAAATAGGGGATTTTGAAGGAGGATCTGGTTCTGTTTGGGACATGTTGAGTTTGATATATTGGCAGAACATCCAGGTGGATCTGTCTCTGTACAACAAGAAGTTAGTGAAGGCTTATGAAGATACTGAACTGGTGTTCAGCAGAGACATTATGGATGGATATAGAGATTTGGGAGTAATATACATAGAGATGATCATTGAACATATGGTAGTTGATGGGATTTCCAGGGGAGGACATGAAGAGATAGAAAACACAGGAAGGAAGTTTGGAGGAAGACCCCATTAAGGGGACAGGAGATGGTCTTAGAGGCGGGGTGAAAATGTCAGCTAAATGGAAGAAGAACCAAGATAAAGCAGTGTCCTAGAGTACAAAGGAAAGATAAGGTACCTATAAGGAAGAAGTGATCAAAAGTAAAGAGAATGAGAACTGAGACGACGTTATCAGATCAAGCATATAAGAGATCCCTGGTAGCTTTCAATGAAATCATAGTCATACTTAGAATCAAAATGGAGGTGGGTAGCTACACTAATTAGTTTTGCCAGATTTAAACTATCCAAGTGCAGAAGTTTCAGGAAAGTGCCATAGAAGGACATCCTGGCCCCCAAGGTGGGTTAACAAATACTGACAATTAATTTTTAAAGTTATTTTTTAGTGAGTAGAATGATGTGCTGACTCAGAAATATAAATCACTTCCTGTCTCTGGTTCTTAGCATGTCTACACTCAAGATAGTTTCATTAATTGCAGTTCACAGTGATTAAGGAAAAGGTCTAGCAAAGTATAGTAAACTGACTCTTAGACCCGCAGTCAGTAAGGCCTGGGTTCAAATCCCACCTCTGACACTTCTTAGCTGTTTGATCATATGCAAGATGTTTACTCTCCCTCAGCCTCAGTTGCCTTATTTTTAAAATGGGGCTAACAATACCTGTAGTCCCTATCTATGGGTTTTTGTGAGG
Source organism: Pseudocheirus occidentalis (assembly GCA_028646575.1). Taxonomy (NCBI): domain Eukaryota; kingdom Metazoa; phylum Chordata; class Mammalia; order Diprotodontia; family Pseudocheiridae; genus Pseudocheirus; species Pseudocheirus occidentalis. The sequence continues at coordinate 9,910 of JAQQSW010010333.1, read as the reverse complement.
CTTAGTTGAAATAAGATACAGTGACCCAAAAGTCTCTATGTAGAGTGCTTTGAAAACCTTAAAACACTGTATAGATAACAATAGTAAGAAAAAACTGATATTTAAAAGAAGGCCTGAATAAAGATAGCAGCCATATAAGTCTAATTGGAGAGAAAGGTATGGACTTTTAAAAGAAATTTAAAAGAAATTCATAGTAATATCAGCTCAAAGTGTTCATTGGTCTTTGAAAGTTTACATTTATAATCTTTCACAGCTTAAGAGTGTCCCAGAACGATTTTTTAGTAAGTTGGCAAAGATTAACATGTCAGCTGTTAAGTTTTTTTTAAAATGTTCATGATTTTAGCTCTGTGACCCCTATCAAAAAGAATTACAAGTTGTCTCCTGATCTGAGTTCCTGCACACATGCAGGCCTGCCTGTTGGCATGGTGAACACAAGCAGGTGTGTTATATTACTTGCTCTGTTCAAGGGCAAATTGAGGTAAAACATTTGAAAAATTACTGACAGAAATGGTTTTATTATGTCTATAAAGCCAATAATTCAATACTCAGAAAAATCCTTCCCAACATACAGATTTTAGATATTTAATATTTCCTTTTGTACTTTGTGTAACTCACTATAAACAGAAAAGCCGAATGTTGCTTATCTCTTCAGGAACAAAGCCATTATAGCTGGAAAGAAATCTCTACTATTGCCTAATATCCATACTTAGGATAAGGAGAGAAATAAAACAGCAGATTTATATATTTTGTCTTTTCTTGTACAAGCAGGCCTTAGTATTCTGGTTCAAAGGCTAAATAGCTTTAAATGAGTTTTCTTTTATTTAAAACTTTTGTTTGTTTTCATGACCACTTCTAACCTGTCTGTTCCCAAGAAGGAGGTTTAAGTCATTTGATTTCAGCAAAGTGATGGTGCAAAAAGGAAAAAAAAAAAGAAAAGATAAATGTTTTGTTCTTGAAAGACATCCTGAATGAAAGCTGTCTTACTTTTACTTACAAGAAATTTTACTGTTAGACTTCCAAGGCTAAGGTTCTCCTTCATCCTTTTATTCCTTTGCCATGATGATACACAGCATTAGTGTGAAAGTAGTTCAGGATGAAAGAAACATCTGACACATTTCAAAGAACTGGACTAAACAGTGAATTTAAAAAAAATCACTCCAGATTAAAACAATACCAAAAACATGAAAATAAACATTAGATCAAGTGTCCAGATCATCACTTCCTGGACTAGGAGGTTACGGCATTTGTTTCTTAGGTATCCAGCAGGAACCCATTTTGTTGGGGGAAGCTATCAGTACTTATTTCCAATGAATAATACAGAGGAAGACAATTATATTTAGATTTGGGCTGGAACAAATTGCCTATGAGATCCTTTGAATGAATAAATGCAAGAGCACTTAAGCACTTACAATTTGCCAGACAATGGAGAGACAGGTAAAAAAAAGCAAGATGGGGTTAGGGTTAATCTCTGGCTCTTCAACCAGCTTACATTCTAATTGGGGAAGACAGTATGTATGGGGGGGAGTGGAAGACAAATAAGCAAAGCACACAGGAGGGCTGCTAGCACAGGTTTGCTCTTGATCTGGTCAGACAGGAAAGACACTAAGAAGGGTTTAATAATCTTCCTTTATTCTAGTCTAGTTTTCTCAGAAGAGGATTGCTGATAATGGGAGCACAAACTCCTGCACCATTCCCTAATTACCCTTCTTTTAGGGTTGGGTGAGAAGGGGAGGCAACTATCCCTACGTCTCAGTGAGGTCAGTTGCACTACTTGTGCATCCCCTACATCCTCTCAAGCCTCAGTGGGGGCCAGTTGAGGCAGGCACAGCATTCGTGCATTCAAACCTAAGGCTCCCCATTCACTGACCAATGATCACCTTTTTTATAGGAGCAACAGACAAAGCAGGCATATTGCTGTCAATAGCCTCACAAGTTGACATCTCCCATCTCTGTCTCTCACTGCTCAGTCACAGTGGATATTTCTATTATTTATCACTATATAATGCTCCGCAAACATGGTGGAGATGATTTGAACCATAACTGTCGGAACTCATATCTAATACCTGGGAATAAGAGATTGTTATGGCTATGGATCCTGGGAAATTGAACTCTAAGAAAAAAATAACAACAATTTATTTTACACACACTAAAATCCACCCCACTTACAGTAAAATTCACCTTACTCACAGGTGGCCAGGAGGGGGCATTTCATTCAGTGTAGGTAAAGCAAGAAGTAGAAAATATGAGGGAGTGGCATTGTGGTGGATCTGAGTTAGGCTCATCGAGCACATGGCCAAGGACTCGAGTTGAGCTGGAGTGCCATGGGAGACAGTGGACTGGAGACAGAAGCTTGGCATGAATATTGTTAGGAAGAAGCAGTGGGGCAGGTCTAAGTTGAGGTTGTTATGGTGAACATGTGACTAGTCACACTCCCAGGGGCCTGAGTTAGGGATGGAGAGCTAAGAGTCTGTGATTTCAGTTCATGTTCTTCATTCCATGACTAAAGAAAATCTAGAGAAAGAGCTAGTGGCCCTAAACCTAACTGGATAAACTGCTTTTCGCTCCGTCTGGACTAATTTTAGTTTTCATGGGTCTCTATTTTTTGCAAAGGGAAGTATGAAATTGTGTTTACACAAAGAAAAAAGTGTCCCATTTGCTTGAAAATTCTTAGACACCCTAGAACAGTGGCTCCCAATCTGTGGGTCACGACCCCTTTGGGGGGGGGGTCAAACGACCCTTTCACAAGGGTCACAGGGATCACCTAAGACCATTGGAAAACACATATTTCCTATTTTCTTAGGAACCAAGACACCATATTCCTCTATCTGTCTCTAGGCGGGTCCACCCACATGCAGACATGCCCACATACGAGTATTAAAGGGTCTCTGCCTTAGGAAGGTTGAGAACCACTGCCCTAGAAGCATATCTTAATATTCAAAATACCTCATTTTCTAAAAAAGTGCATAATTTGTTCATTAAGATGGTTTTAATTGCTTGCTTATTCATTTCCTTTAACCTTTATTTCAAGCCCACTCCTGACTGACTGTATTTTCCATGCTTACTGATCGATCCTTCAGGACTTTGTCTTCCTCTGTCTACCTCACTCCATGGTGAGGGGAGCCTCCCTGCCTCAGAGTGAATGTGTCTTTTGTCATCTGATGTCACAATCTCTCTTGGCCCTTTAATTCTCTACCTAGCTTGTTTATGGGGAGGGCCCTCATATATCCACCCAAATGGTTTGGGGTCAGAAGGATTTCCTTAACATCTTTTCCTCTTACCCCATCTCCTCCCTCTTTGGGCTTCATCACTGTGGAAGATGAGGATATTGTCATTGAGTAGGAAGGAGTTCTGGAGCAGAAGTGGGAATTTTTAAGGGTCTTTAGGAGTAGGAGGTAGGGAGGTATCTAACTAATGAGAAGGCATATTTTTTTTTGCTGTATTTAAGAAGAGAACAAAAATCCATGTGTGTGCGTGTGTGTGTGTATGTATAATATGTAATGTATTATACACATATGTATATATGAAAGTTATTTTTATCTCAGCTTCTCATCCAAGAGGTGCTAATTAGTTCGTTTCCATCATCAGACATATTTTTAATGTCCAATTGGCAGGCATCTTAGAAATACAATCATACCAAGTCCAGTAGAAATCTACATTAATTGTTCTCTGTTGCCATCTGGATTCCCAATTCACTTTTAATAAACAGAAGCTTTAAAAACATTGTAAGGAATCACCAATGAGCATCTTATTCTTCTTCACCCTTCATTTCTATTTCTAGGATTTCTATCTTTCAAGATCTCTTTAAAACTTTCTTTATAATGAAGAATGCTAGTGAAGACAATAGAAATTACCTGGGAGAAATTGCATTCTGCATGCTCAAAACTCACACACACAAGCACTAATTTGTGACAAATCTCATCATCATCATTGTCAGCAACAACAAATATTCATTAAGGAGGGTAAACAGCATGCTTTTGTTAAATGCTTATTACTCCATGCCAGGCAGTATATGAAATGCTGGGGACACAAGTATATGGGCGAGGGGAGAAAGACAGCTCCTGCCCTCAAGGAGCTCACATTCTGAGGGGGATGACAACATATAAAAGGGCAGCTGAAAAGTTTGTGTGCAAGTGAAAGTACACATGCATATAGGCATGATGGCAAAGCCCAGAGTTAGCAGAACATCCAGGAAGGGAACAAGACATGGCCGACCTGTCTCCATCCTCCAAATGGGGGCTTCCAAGAGCAGATTACTAGTAGGAGAAGGGAACCCGAGAAGCAGAGGGATGTCCCAGATGGAGAAGGCAGCTGAGTCATAGCAGCAAAGTTTGGACAGTCAGAAGCACAACCAGAAGGGGAGTTAATTAAGAGAGTAATGGGTATTACTAAAATATGGGTATGATTGGGTTTGTCTGGGTATGACTAAATGACATGCGCAACTGAAAATGTCTTTCATCTTTCCCTAGCCACTCTTTCTTATTTTCCTATAGATTATCACACCCTGGAATAACATAATCATAGACATTTTGAGCTCCAGGATACCCAAGAGCTCATACTGATTTCACACAAAACACAGACCTTCTGAATATGAAGAAGTGCACCTTTTCCCAGTGTTTCCTGAGTTCCTTGGCATTGTTACTCTGTATAATATGACTCCACATTTACCAGCACCTACTAATCCCCAATCTGAAGCCTTTCCTCCAGTGACACTGATATCTTTCCTATCCCTTGAAAACAGGTTTTTTATCTTTGACTTTATATTCCTGTATACTATTCCTCTATACCAAGGGTTCAGAACCAGTGGATGGGCCCTCTAGGCCCTCAAGTGTAGCCCTTTGAATCCAAACGTCCTTTGTTCTGTGAAGTTTGGATTCAGCCAAAGGGTTGTAATTGAGGATCTACAGGATCACATGTGACCTCAAGGCCAATGGTTCCCCACCCCAGCATACTTTTGACACATAGTAGGGGCTCAATAAGTATTTGGTGTGTTGAAAAAAAAAATCATGGAACTCATTTAAAAGGGAGTTTCTTCAAAAACAGATAAGTCAAGAGAGCTGGCATTGTGATATTTTAGGTCCTTTAGGACCTCAAATATTTCCTAATTGTAGAAGTTAAGAATCCAAATGACAATAACGAAAATTTGGTAGCATATTCATGGAATTAGCACAATTATACTTCTAAAATGAGTACCAGGAAGGACATAAAATATCAATTCAGGAATTTACATATACAGAATACTTTATCCCCATGGTAAGGCTCTAAATCTTATTAGAAGGTAAACTCAAAAAGCAAAATGGGCCTAGAGTAAAAGGAAAATTTGTGATGTGAAAGTAATTAAAGCATGGACTGCTTGACACATGGAACCTAAAATATTCACCCACTGATTCTCCTGTACAATTGTATCTAATATGAATCCACTCTTTGGCAGGAGGATTCTTTGAAACATCTGCAGCTTGTTCATCAGCCGTGGATTTTACCCAGTGACACTGAGAGTGAAGGAGTTGAAGCAGATCAAGATAAACGTGAGTAGAGATTGTGATTTGTTGGCAAAAGGGATGTTGCCTCAGGAAATGTATTTCTCGTGGCCTTAGCTATCCTGTAAATATGCTCACATGCAGATACCAAATACGTGTATACATACACATAAATGCACATATGCACACACACACACAATAACACAAACTCCCCTAAACCACAAACAAACTTCATTAGAGGACATGTAAAGACAGACAATAGTTGGCCCCTATCAGTCTTAATTCAGTGACATTTTAATTGTGGTGTCAGGTTCATCAATACCCATGAATAAACTTTCTGGAAATTGGCACCAACCTCAAAAATAGAGATTTTCTACCTCCCCCACTCATATCCCTGAATAGCCTATGATGTAGTCACATGAAAAGTGAACCTGTAAAGTCTGTAATCTGTAAAATATTTTAATAGGGTGGTGAAGATACATTATGAATATTAAAGGATCTTAAAATACCACAGTGAAGTAAACCATATTGGTCTGATGGCACAGCCGAAGTACTGACTGAGATGGAAATAGTGTCACCAGGAAAAGAACCGTAGTCTCCTGAGTTTTCACCTGTTCTGTCACATCATCAAGAAGTAGTTCTGACTGGATTTTTAAAATTTTATTATACTAAACAGTAGCACTGTTTTGGGTGATATGAAATAGAAAATGCATTGTTACACAGATGGATCCAGTAGTCCTAGTTTACAAAACTGTATAAACATAGCCTTTAAAACAAAATATTGAAATTAAAGTCACCATCAACAGCATCCTGCTGAAGAACGAACATTATACATGAGTGACTGATTATTTCTTTCTAAAGACAATGAAATTAATAACATTTAATTGGAAATTTGCAATTTTCCCCAAGTCCTTAAAGTTCAAATCTCAGTTGCATTATATAAAAGGATATATTGATGGCAAGAGGCAATATGGTACAGTGGATGGAGAGCTGGCCTTGTAGTCAAGAAGAGAAGGATTGAAATTTTGCCTCTGTCTCATACTAATTATATGACCCAATGCAAGTCACTTAACCTTTCAGTGCCCCAGGCATTCAAATAGTATACATTAGAGCAAAGTCGTGTTGGTTGAGGAACTTTCCATACTATGAATTCTATGTACTAATGAAATCACAAGTCTAGACACATTTACTACTATATATACATGCGTACATACATATACATGCACATATGCGCACATACAAAAACTCCTCAAAACAGCGAACAAACTTGATTAGAGAACATACAAAGACAAATAGTACATAAACACACATATGCATATGTGTGTATGTATGTATATATGGTGTAGGTGGGTCTAAATTTGTGATGTGTGTGTGTGTGTGTGTGTGTGTGTTGGCATGGGAAAGTTCCCAAATACTTATCTCTGCTCTGTAGTTCAGTATAGGATGTATTTTTTTCTTTACATGCTCTTCTTCATAAAGGCTATGCTAGATTCCATTGTAAAACTATAAAAATAATTTTCCAATATTTCCCAAATATCTTTTTCTTTCTTTCCTCCCTCCCTTCCTTTCACCTCTTCTTCCTTCCCCTCCTGCCCATTCCCTTTCCTTAATTTTGTCCATTTTTCTTTTTTCCTCCCTCCCTCCCTCCCTCCCTTCCTTCCTTCCTTCCTTCCTTCCTTCCTTCCTTCCTTCCTTCCTCCCTCCCTCCCTTCCTTCCAGAAGAACTAAGATAATAACTTGCAATTAAAACATAAGATAATTATCCTCATTCATGTAGGAAATTTTTTATAGATTTAATGTAATTTCAGTATTGATTTAATATTTCTATGCACACATGTGTACATGTGTAAGCTTGCTCAAGGACCTATCAATCACTATAAAATAGGTCACTCTTGTACTAACTTAACTGTAGACCCAGAACCAAGAAGGTTTGATCTCAGCAGTATTGTACAGGGAGGTAACATTTGAGAACAGTAAGTTATTTGAAAGAAAAATCAGATTTATAAATAATTATGTGGTAATAACAGCCATCTGGAGATGGAATGCTAGAATTATGGCCAAACCCTAAATTTAGAGCAAAAACTGCTGTAAAACAGTGGCCATCAACAACCAGGTGCTAGAACATCTGTACAATGGAAAGCCACTGAGGGGCCTGGCATCCAGACCATTGCTATGTCTTGGTGTCTATAGTTTTAGAGCAGCTGGCAAGATGTGGACAGATGATCTGCCTTTTCTTTTTCCCAGAGGAAAGCAATAAAGGACACATAAATCTTCCTGGACCCTGTACGTGTGATTTAGAGACCTATGAGTACAAAATTTATGAGTGTGGACTGAAGAGGTAGAGAATTCATCTCTACAACAGTAACACCTGTTCTTTGACACAGATTTTTATAAATTGTATTTGGACAGTGTTTACAGCATTCTTTGACTTCTTTTGAGACAACACCACCCAGGTGTGAAGATGTTCCTAGGGTTTGTCTGGATCTTTTCATCCAGAGGTTCGTTCTCTCTCTCTCTCTCTCTCTCTCTCTCTCTCTCTCTCTCTCTCTCTCTCTCTCTCTGTCTCTCTCTCTCTCTCCCTCTCTCCGTCTCTCCGTCTCTCCCTCTCTCTCTCTCTCTTTTTCTCTCTCTCTCCCTCCCTTTCTCTGTCTTTCTGTCTCTGTCTCTCCCTCCTTCCCTCTCTGTCTCTCTTCCTCCCTCCCTCTATTTCTCTCTCTCCCACCCTCCCTCTCTCTGTCTCTCTCTCTCTGTCTCTCTGTCTCTCTCTCTCTGTCTCTCTGTGTGTCTCTCTGTCTCTGTCTCTCTGTCTCTCTCTCTGTGTCTCTCTCTGTCTCTCTGTCTCTGTCTCTCTGTCTTTCTCTCTCTGTCTCTGTCTCTCTCTCTCTCTGTCTCTCTGTCTCTGTCTCTGTCTCTCTCTCTCCCTCTTTCTCTCCTTCCCTCTCTCTGTGACTAATCCAAGGCTGCACAGCTATTTAGGCACAGAACTGATAATAAAACGTAAAGCTTCTGATTCCTGGGACACCAGACCTCTTACCCCAGTGCACTTTCTTCCTCCAGGACCTCTTGTTAGATATAATTTTTATAAAATAAAGAAACATTTTCAATTCAATTCAATTTAACAAATATTTATTTAGCGCCTGTATAATTCAATGCAAGTGACAGGAATGGAAAAAAAAGCAGTCTTGATTTGACAAAAGCTTACACTTTACTGGAAGGTTAGATCATGTACACATAAAAGTAAATGCTAATGGTACACAAAGGAAATTAAACAGGGGAAGGAAGAGTGCTCACACCTGGAGAAATAAAAAAAAAATAAAACTACTCCTGCAGGAGGTGGTATCTGGGTTATCAAATGAAGGAAGTGAGGGGGCCTGCAGTTCAGTGGTGAAGAGTGGGGCTGCATTCCTGATGTCAGCTGTCCTTCCTAGGCAAACACTCGGGGGAAGAGATGGAATCTCATGGATGGGGGACAGCCAACAGGACAGCCTGGTGGGAATGGAGAATGTGTGTGAGAGAATCATGTGCAATGAAAGTGGAGAGGCATATAGGATTATTGCAATTAACTGTCAAGTTTGCAAGGCACTTTACTTGTGATAACTCATGTGGTCTTCACCCCAACCAGATGCGATAGGTGTTATTATGACCCTTGTTTTATGGATGAAGAGACAAATTGAGGCACAGGGGAGTCAAGTGGTTTATCCAGGGTCACACAGTTAGTAAATGTCTGGAGGGCCAGATTTTAGCTCACGTCTTTCTCACTCTTAAGTCCCACTTTTATCCACTGTGCCACCTAGGTTCCTTATGTTATGGAGGGACTTAATTGTCAAGATGAATTTTATGAACATATCACATAATATCATATATGTCATGCCATGTCATAGCATGTCAAATATATTGTAATGCAGAATAATATAGCATAATATTATATTGGCTAATATCACATTATACTGTATTAATAGTACAATATAATAGTAAAGTGTTCACCAATGACAGTAATAACAGCATATGATCATGTATCATATTATTTACATGTGGGTAATATATACATGTACATAGGTAAATATAATATGTATACAATGGTTGTTACATTAATGTGTTTGTATGTTACATTATTGTATTATATTAGTAATATAATGCATGTGTATTATATAATAATATAATGTTATATATTACATGTCATATGTTATATAATGTTTTATATGTCATGTACACATACATATACATCATATGATATAATATAAAACTATGTTATACCATGTTTTATATTATGTTATCATTCTAAAGATACTAGGGAGTCATCAAAGATTTTTGAAATGCCAAGTAAAATAGATAAATAGTGCACCACAGATGAAGAGATTGGTAGAGAAATGAAATAATACTGTACAGAAAAAGAGAGACACAGTACCCCCCTTATCCCCCTCACACACATTCTCAGT
>JAQQSW010010332.1:0-13013 GCA_028646575.1 Pseudocheirus occidentalis | reverse complement strand
TTCTTTTCATTAGTTGCCTTGATATTCTGGACTTTTTGTTCTTCCAAATGAATTTCGTCACTATTTTTTCTAGTTCTATAAAGTAATTTTTTGGTAGATTGATTGGTATGGCACTAAATATGTAATTTAATTTAGGTAAGATGTTAACATTTTAATGGGAAAGACAACTAGTTATGTAGGAAGGTAACATGAAGACTCAGAAAAGCTTCTTGCAGAAGGTGGGATTTGAGTGGATTCTTGAAAGAAGCCAGGGAAACTAAGAAGGGAGGAAGATTTTATAATAGTATTTTACTACACAGTTATTCTATGTAAAACGGAATCAACTGATTTAAAGTTCACACAGCATTTACAATGTTTTTCTTCACTATTCATTTATTTTAAAGTAGGCACGATGACGAATATTAGTGGGGTTCAGGTGTGGAATCTGTGTTTGGGGGGTATAAATTAGGCTGAATCTGCTTTCTGATTTAAAGATGTGGACAAGAGGTGAAGACAGTGGAAAACTTACCCTTAGATACTATACCTGAGAGAGTAACTGTGATTAGAAAAGTATAGGCCCTCTCTATAATCAAAGAAATCAAAGAAAGAGGAAAAGGATTCATTAGGATAAAAATATTTATAGTAATTTTTTTTGTGGTGGTAAAAATCTAAGAAACAAAGGGGATGCTCAAAAATTGGGGATTAAATGAACAATTTACGGGGTATGAATGTAATGGAATACTGTTGAACCTTAAGAACTAATGAAAGTGACAGTTTCAGAGAAAGTTTAGAAGACTTATATGAGCTGATGCAAAGTACACTGAGTAGAATCAGGGAACAACGGAGAATAATGTACACAATAACAACAACAACCTGGTGAAAACAAACAACTTTGAAAGAGTTAAGGACACTGATCAAGGCAATAGTCAGCTATGATTCCAGAGGGCCAGTGACAATGTACGTTACCCACCTCCTGACAAAGATATGATGACTCAAGGTATGAATGAGACAGATATTTTTGGATAGGGACAATTGCAGGAGTTAGTTTTGCTTGACCAAACATATTTGTTACAAAGGTTTTGTTTTTAGTTTTTATATTTTCCACAAGGGAGAGATATGGGAGAGAGAGAAAATAAATGTCTTTTAATTGAAAAAAAATTACAAGCTTTGGAGTCAGAAGATCAGGGTTCCAGTTATAAATATGATACTAACTGTGACACTTGAGGCAAGTCACTAAACATCTGTGAACCTCATCTGGAGAGTAAGTACTAATTACTTATGATTATAGATTTAGCGCTGATAGAGTTCTTAGAGCTCATCTAGTACAGTGATTCTTAATCTTTTTTGTTTTATGGATTCCTTTTGCAGTATAGTTAAACCTATGGACTCTTTCTTAGAATAATGTTTTAAAACACATAAAATTAAATATGCTTGTAAAGGACACTAAATACACTGAAATTATTATAAAACTATTTTAAAAAACAAGTTCACACACCTCAGGTTAAGAACCCCTGATAAGAACTCCCTTATTTTATAGATGATGGAAGTGAGGCTTATAGAGGAGACACAGAGGTACTAAGTAGTAGAGTTGGGTGTTCAATACAAATCTTCTGACTTCAGATCATTAGGAAAACATACTAAATACCATAAAGTGCTATAGAAATGTGAGTTGTTTATCATCATCATCATCATCATCATCATCATCATCATCATCATCATCATCATCATCATCCAGAACATGCTGAGGTCATTAAAATGTTTGATGGAGTCCTATAAGGCAGTAGTAGCTCTAAAGGGGGTTACTCCACAGAGGCAGAAAATGATTCATCACACCTCAGGGCTTGTTGAAGATAACAGACTGTGGCGGACATATTTAAAAATTCAAGCCCTTGTAACTTCTTCCTTCCCAGTGTCTTCAATAAATAGATGAGACTAATGACAAAGTAGTACTTCCTGGTGTTCCCCTGGAATACTTGTGTATTCAGAATTAGAAGTGCAATTTAAGAATTTCAACCACAACTTTGCTGACAACTCCAGAGAGCCCAAGTAATAATCCCTATAAAATGTTCTAAACCAAGAGGAGTTTCGTGTAATCAGCCCATATGCAGTCCATCTTGCTGAAATCGAAGGACTTGGATCTCTCCTTTCAGATATTAACCAAATCATTTGACCACTCCCAATGGCACATTAAATACAGAACACCTTTCAGGAAAACTGGAATGCTAGCTGCCATGGAAAAGCAATCAGTTAAGGACATTAGGAAGTCTCAGGTGGTTCCACATCCAAATATTAACTAGACCTAAATCTGTTTAGTTCTTAAAATTAGTCAAAATTGGGCTCATTCAGCCCCAGAAGAGCATCTGTTTTCAAGGATGCAGCTGCTCTGCTTTCAATGGCAACTTACTGCGACTTCTTTAATGGATCCATATAAGGATGTCCTTGTGCATCTGCAGTATTAGCTGAATTTGTTATATTATGTGTTGATCCCAACTGGGGTGGAAATAAAAAACTGAAAAGGGAAAGATAGTTGTTGTGGCAAGAAAATGGAAGTTAACGCATTGAATCTAAGCTTTTTAGGAGACAGAAAGCTACCAAAGAACAGCCCCACATAATTTCCTCCCTGGACACAGTAGGCCACTCTCCAGAAGTCCATTCTAGGTTGAAAAATCTATGATTCCTCTTCAGGTTTTCACAAAATAATGATATACTTTCCTCCATCAACACCTTCCTTGGATCCTTCATTATGGCATAGATACGAATTAGGTTTCTTGAAGCTAGGACATCAGAATGCAAGCTCTGGAAGGTCCTGATAAATTGGAAAGACTTGGAGGAAGGCCTGACAAAGGACTCTATGTCTTTCATGTAAGCATCAACCTAGCTAAGTATGGGGAAGCTCATCATCTGAATGGTGACCAAAATGCGGGTGATGAAATTTTGCAACTTATGCAAACTTATGAGACAGTTTGTCTCATAAGGCAAGGGAGCCCATCGTGTCATGGAACCCATTGGCCATCTGGTGAAGCTTATGAACTCCTCAGAATAAATTTTAAAATGCATAAAACAAAATACTTAAAAAGGAAATAAGATATATTGAAATAAATGTTTATTTATTTTTTTTCTGATCTCAGCTCATGTATTGTATGAAATCTATTCATGGAACCTTTGCAGGTCTGTGAACCCCAGGTTAAGAACCCTAGTCCTAAAGCATGGAGGAATTGGAATCTACAGAGGGAGCACATACCTTGTAGGAGTATCTATGCTGACAACATGACAGAATTTGGAAAGTACAAGGACAATGCTTAGTGAACTCTGCTCTGAATCATAACTCAGAAGGACATAAAGAAAGTATGTACATTTCTGTATCTTAGTTTTCCTTTCTGAAAAAAATGGTGGTTGTGTGGAATAACGTATTCAGAACTAGCCTTGGAGTTGAGGAGACCAGGGTTCAAGTCCCTCTTCTGAAACACAATGGCCTTGTGTCTCTGGGCAAGTCACTTAGACTCTGAGGGCTCCAGACAACACTTGAAGCTGACAAGTTACAGAGGAAATGATGGTTTGCATTGGCAGAACAAATTACTCACTATGAATTTCCTATACTGGTCAACAGGAGATGAAATCACAGAGCCAATCATAAAATATTTATATTTCTGTCAGAGTTGATGTAATGACAGCACTTAAAAATTCACATTCAGATCCTGAGATGTTATTACTTCATAGGTTCCTTCTCTCACTGAATGGTGCCTCTGATTCATTCATTCACTCAATTGAATATGCAACAGATATATGTGTAAAGTACTGATTGGATTTGCATTATCAAGGAACCCCAGAATAGGAATCACTGAGTGAGTTAGTTTTCAGGGAAAACCCTGAGGGAGAAGATGGAACCAAAGTTGATTCAGAAATGCAGAGCCTGAGCAGTGGGGGAAATTGTAGCATTTACAGAAATAGGTAAGCAAAAACACAGAGTTAATGTTGGGAAGAATAATGAATTTAGTTTTAGGCATGGATATTTTAACAGGATGGTGAAATATCCAGAAGGCAGTTGGAAGTCCTAGTAGACACACCAGGGTTGAAAATATAGCTTTAGAAGTTGTTTGGAGGTAAAGGAACTGAGAAGCAGTGTGTTATAATAGAAAGGGCCCTAATCTTTGTGTCAAGACCTGTGTTTTCATTCCCTGCTCTCAAGGAGCTCACATTCTAATCTGGAAGATAACAGACTGTTGTTGCTGCTGTTCAGTTGCTTTAGTCATGTCTGACTCTTCATGACCCCATCTGGAGATTTCTTAGCAAAGTTACTGGGGTGGTTTGCCATTACCTTCTCCAGCTTATTTTACAGGAGGTAAATGAGGCAAAGATGCTAAGTGTCTGAGACAAGATTTGAACTCGAGAAAAGGAGTCTTCCCAACTCCAGGTTTGGTTTTCTATCCTCTGCACCACTAGTTTCAACTGCAAATCAGATGATAAAGTCCCAAGGTGCTTAGGGCACACAGCAGCAAAGCAGAAGGTGATATCTCTTCTTTAACGTCATTTCCTCCACTAAAATGATCAGTTTTTGATGTTGAATAGAATTGATGAGGCCAAGGACTTCAATGGCAAGAATTTTTTTCCTAGGTGTTTAGTAGTTGTGGCTATAGCATCTGCAGAAGACGGGTCACATCTCTTCATGAACTGTGTCCCAGGGCAACATGGGAGGGTACTGGGCTAGAAGCATCCCTATTCTCAAGACGTTTGGATTTAGGAACCTGGGTTGCTCCAATCAAGGTCTAAAGGGAAATGGTGGCCAAGGTGGTAGTGGTGCTTTGACTTGTCTCTTGTAGGCTGCCCCGCTATTCTGAGATATTATTTATTTTTTTTCTGATCTCAGCTCATATATTGTATGAAATCTATTCATGGAACCTTTGCAGGTCTGTGAACCCCAGGTTAAGAACCCTAGTCCTAAAGCATGGAGGAACTGGAATCTACAGAGGGAGCACCTACCTTGTAGGAGTATCTATGCTGACGACATGACAGAATTTGGAAAGTCTATTCAAGCTAGGTTAACTTTCCTGTCCCATGGGTGGCTGGCTGCTGGTTGACAGTGAGTGGGGATGGCACTTGGGGTAGCTTGCCCAGATGATCTTTATCTAGATCATTTCTCCACCATCACTTGATAGGCTCTTATCTCCTCTTATCTAGACCATCAAAATAACTTCCTAGATGTCTTCCCCATTCTAAACAGTCTTGTAAAACAAAGGTAGGCAAAGCCTCTACCGAGAAAAGTATGCTCAGTATCATCTTTACTTCAGCACCCAAAGCCCTCCACAAGTTAGATTCAACTTACCTTTCTAGTCTTTTCTCTGGCTACTCCCCTATATGAACCATCCCCCCACCCCAGTCAAATGGTCTACTCATCACCCCTGCTTTGATGCTTTTATTCATGTTGTTCCCCTATCTGAAAAGTTCTCCTCTCTCCCAATCACCTAAGTCAATGATGTTAAACTCAAACAGAAATGGGGGCCACCAAGTGGCAGGCCACATATTGACTTAAAAAACCACATGTTAATGTTATCCATGCTCTACTGTGTTTTTATTTATTTTTGTCAAATAATTTCCAATTACATTTTAATTTGGTTTTCTTCACACTCAGGAGTGTTGCAGACCACACACCTCTGATCTAAATCACAGCCAACCTTCTCAAAGCCTATCTCTAACACAAAGCTTTCTTCCCTGATCATCCCAGTCCAGAATGATTCCTCGGTTCTCTGAAGTCTTCTATTACTCATTTCCTTTGAATTTTCATTGAGTACTTAACAGCAGACAGGAATTGGCACTGGGTTTATAGGGGTACATAACACATGAGGGCTAGGCTAGGTAATAATAATAACTCACATTTAAAGTTGGTAAAAAGCTCTACATACATTATGCCATTTGAGCCTTATGACAGATATGATTATTTCCATTTTACAAAAGAGCAACCTGGGGCTCACATGGTTAAGTGTCCTGCTAATAAGTGTCCGATGTGAGACTTAGGTCCAGGTCCTCCTGACTCACATTCCCTACACTCTGCTGCCTCTCACTAGGTCCTATCTGAAGTCCTTTTCAGTTCTCAATCTCTCTACATGAAATGGTAAGCAGGCTGAGATTGCTAATTAGCTTTTCATGCATATATATCTTATTTCTCTAACTGAACTATAAGGTCCTTGAGGTTAGGAATCAGGTCTTACTTTGCCCTTTGCTGAGTTCCCCATTTTCACCACAAACAATACATTGTTTGGTATACAGGATACATATTTGATTAATTATTCATTTTCCTAATACTTTGATGGATCCATGATCTCATCAGAGTGAATGCTCCTTCTACCCATGTAGCTTAGAACCAATCCAAATATGAATTGTATCTGATCTGCTGGATAAGACTATCCCTCTGAGGCAGAAATTAAAGATATCTATAATCATATGAAAAAATGCTTTAAATCACTCTTGATTAGAGAAATGCAAATCAAAACAACTTTGAGGTACCACATCTCACCAGTCAGATTGACTAAGATGACAAAACAGGAAAATGACAAATGCTGGAGAGGTTGTAGAAAAATTGGAACACTAATGCATTGTTGGTGGAGCTGTGAACTGATACAACCATTCTGGAGAGCAATCTGGAATTATGCCCAAAGGGCTAAAAATAACTGCATACCATTTGGCCCTGTAACACCACTTCTGGGGTCGTATCCCAAAGAGATCATAGAAGTGGGAGGAATACCCATATGTACTAAAATATTTATTGCAGCTCTCTTTGTGGTGGCAAAAAATTGAAAATTATGGGGATGCCCATCAACTGGGGAATGGCTAAACAGGTTGTGGTATATGAATGTAATGGAATACTATTGTGCTATAAGAAATGGGGAAGATATGCTCTTCTTATTTACCTGGAGAGGCTTATACAAATTGATGCTAAGTGAGAAGAGCGGAACCAGGAAAAACTTGCACACAATCACAGACACATCGTATGTGTGATGACCAATCTTGATAAACTGGACTCTTCTCAGCAACACACAGCTATAAGACACTCTACAAGTCTCAGGATGGAAGGAGATACCTACATTCAGAGAAAGAGCTAGAAAGAACAGAGTCTAATAGCGTTCTTTTCCACGTCTGGTTTTGTTTCTTTTTTCCTGTTGTCCATTCCATTGGTTACAACCCTTCTATACAATCAGACTAATGTCCAATGTGAAAGTATTTGCAGATCCTATACTTGATTGCACACTGCCATGGGGGGATTGGGGGGGATGGGGAAGAATGCAGGGAGAAAACTTGAAACTCAAGGGACTCTGGAACTGAATCTTGTAAACTAAAAGTAAATAAACAAATCAATTTAACAACAACAACAAAAAGACTATCCCTCTGATTTTGAAGCCATATTATAGGCATTATAGGTTATAGTCACCGGTCTGTCCATATATTATTCTCCATTTTCCCTCTGACTGTCCTCCTTCTTTTTCTTCTCACCCATGTCCTTGCTAATGTCTTTTATGATGATTCTTATACACATATCATTATTAGTATTATACTTAGACTTAGTCCTTTTCCCTTGAAGTAGTTCCAGGTCAAAGGTAATTTTGAGTCTTCCAAGATGATAGTGCTTCAAAAATTATAATTATGCAGCATCACTTGAAAAATAATGGCGTTAGAAATATACAATTTTGTGGGAACAAGAAGCTTGGAATCATTTAAAAAGCTGCATAATTTGAAACATTGTAATGTTCTCTTCTATTTGGTTCTATACCTAGATCACTGCTATATTTACAACACATATACATAGTGATGGACTAACTCAAAGGCAACTACATGTCATAATCAGGGCATGTAGTCTTCTTCCATTTTGTTTTTCCTGTGTAGATGTTTTTTTTTGAGCAATCCAACACCAAATAAAAATTAATCTTAACAAAGGAATCTCTAAATAATAGAACCGTAAATTTTTCAATGGGTACTACCAAAACAGGAATGAAACTTAAAATTTTATTCCTATCATACTCCTAAAAACTGTATAAAATCTTTTATCCAATGGTTTCCAAGTATTTTATTGATTAAGATCATTATTCACCTTCAATGTTATCAAAACTAAACTCCCAAGATTATGAAAATCAATTACCATTATCAAAGAAGTGCCAGAAACTGAGATAAATAGTGATGCAAATAGATACTTCATGCCGGCCCTCTTTCTGAACAGTAAAAAAATTACAAAATGAAGGTAAAAGTGGACAGCTGTTTTCTAAGTTCCCACAAGGGAAAGTATTTTTTCTAGAATCTGAGGCAACACTGATACTCTGTACACGGTACAGCTCAGTGGAACACACTCTGGGGCTCTCAGAACATATTCTTTGATGTAATACCGACTGAGCAAGTCCCAGGCCTGCCAAGATACTAAGCTTTAGGTGCCTGCCAGCACACAGTACATAGCAGAAAACAGGTAATTCTCTAAAGAATCACAATTCCATCTCTCTTAAATCTCATGGGCCAAAAATACAGGGAACAGGCTCCTTTAGTCTTGGGGAAAAGAGCAAGATTCATTTTTTTTTCCTCCTTTGTTCCAAATAATCTTCCTCAAGGGTTTAGCATAAATCTAATCACCAACTAAAATGATATGTGGTTATAGTAATTCAGCTAGTAGGTTAGGAAGAGAAATGGGCGAGGGTGAAATAAAACAAAACATAAAATCAACAGGCCCATTTTAGCCATTCCCTAATAAAGTACTATTTTAATGTTAAATTCGATCCCTCATGAATTTTATTACTAAATATGCTACATTTCTATAAAATCTCAAATCAAAGAACACTCCAAGACAGTGGTTCTCAACCTGTGGGTTATGTTCAATTTGTAACACTGAAAATACATCCTGCATATCAGAGAGATTCATAACAGTAGCAAAATTACAGTTATGAAGTAGCAACAAAAATAATTTTATGGTTGGGGTTCACCACAACATGAGGAACTGTATTAAAGGGTCTCAGTGTTAGGAAGGTTGAGAACCACTGGCCTAAGAGATTAACAAAAACCTGACCAGGTTTTCCTAGGTGAATAAGGGAGTCAGAGTCAGGTCAAAGACAATATTAAAAAGGCTGTATGATTTGGATTTTTCTTTTAGGCAGGGTTACCATTCAGTGATGTGTTTAATGAATATCCTCCTAGCTGTAGAGTTTGGCCACTTTTCCTAGGGCCTCAGGGGAGCAGTTTATTCACTAAGTGACTCAGAGACCAATTCAGTTAAATTCAACAAATAACTTAGTGCTTGGCTTTTGGGGGAGATATGAAGATTAGATAAGACACAGTAAGAAGCCTAAGAGGAACAGGAGGGAAGAAGACACACCTAAGTAAGTGTAACATAGAATAAAAACTACTTACTCATTTTGTCTGGAGCTTGTTGCTCCTTGTGTCCCCCATTAGATTGTGAGCTCCAGAGAGCAAGGTCTGTGTATTTCACCTTCCTATTTATCCAAATGCTACATTAAAGTTTTCAAAGCGTTTTACAGAGTGTCACAGAACTACAAAATGTCATAAGCAGGAATCATATTCAGTACAGGCAAAATAGAAGATGCCCTTGTCTTGCAGTAAGAGTGAGGGATGACTTTTGGAAGGCCTCTGTGGTCTGCTGAAAAGAAATCTAGGAAGGGGATCAGGGCCTTCAATGGACTCCTTGTGGGGACCTTGTCCAGTCCCCCAAGTCTGCAAGCTCAGTGTCATCATCTGCTCACCCTTCTCCCTCACCCCACACAGTCAATCATGGGCCAAATCTCATTGTTCCTTTTGCCCTGATTTTTTTCTCCTGTGTGTCTCCTCCTCTCTTTTCACACAGTCATGACTAGTTCAGGCCTTTATAGCCACTCACCAAACAAGCAATAGCCTCCTTTTGCTCTCCCTGACTCAAGCATCTCCCCATTTTAATCAATCAACTGCACAGCTGAGCTGCAAAAGTGATTTTCCTGTTGATCACATCACAAGTTCTAGTACCTATTGCCTTAAAAGTCAAAGAGAAAATCTTCCATAGGGCATTTAAATCTTTCCAGAACCTGGCCCTTCCTTATTCTTTCAGTATCCAGGCATTTTACTCTCTTTCTTGCACCTTGTATTCAAGTCATCCTGGCCTCCTAGCTGTTCTATCTACAGAGAGAATCTCTAGTTTCTCTGTCTTTGCATTTAGCATTTGCTATCTTCTCTGGAAAACATGGCCTCTCTTTTCACCTCTACCTCTTAAAATCTCTGGTTTCTGCTTTATTTTATTTTAAATATTTTATACTATTTTATTTCTATCATAGACTATTTTACTTTTTCTTCAATTCCCACTTCTCCCCATCTTCCATTTCCCACAAAATAAGGGGGTAAGAAAAATAAAACCCATTACAAATATGTTTAGTAATGCAAAACAAGTTAGATTAGCCATTCCCTAGTTTCTTTTCAAGACTTAACTGGAGCACCAGCCTTTCTGGGTTCTCTGAGCTGCTACTGTATTCCTTCCAAAAGAACTCTGTATTCAGTGTGTAAATATTCTATATATACTTACAGGTGAACAAGTTATCCCCGCATTAGAATGTAAACTCTATGAAGTCAGGGACTATTTTCCTGTTGTCTTTTTATCCTCAGGACTCAACACATTGTTTAATACATGTTGGTTGATTGTTTTTTATTGATAGGAGTCATATAGCATGGGCCGGTATAGATGGACTGTGAGCGATCTCTATCAGAGGGGTCAAACTCACTGTGGCTCCATGGAGCACCAACCAGATTAAAATGTAATTGGAAAATGTTTGACAAAAGAAATATAAATATAATACAACAGACATAATATTAATTTGTGGTTTTCTAAAGTGATATGCAGTCCTCAGGGATCTCTTTCTATTTGAATTTGACACTCCTGCTCTCCACTGTTGGAAGGAATTTTCATGAATAAAATCAGATTCATTTGGGTATTGAGGATTTTGAGTTATGAAAACTCATTATAGGGCTTCCTCAACAAAATCCATGATTACTCAAAATGGATCAGCCTACAAACCTTGTAAGAAAAACTAAACAGACAAAAAAAAAACCTGAACTATAATATGAAATTGGAAGACAAGTTCAATGAATAAGTCTATTAGCACATATATAGGGGACAGGGAGAGTCCCTGCAGAATGAAAATGAGTAAGATGTGATACTGAAAAGCAAAGAAGAGACTGGGTTAGACTGCATATGAGAAATGGCATAGTCATTTTAAATGATACTAAGGTACTTTCCAATAAAAGGGAGGACAAAACTTTTCCCAGTAGTGCCGCATAGTTGCCAATCTTGCAACAGCATAGTCTCTAAAGAATAAAAGTTGAGGGCAGGTTCAGATAGGCTTCACCTTATTTCCAACGACTACTTGCTTACAAGAATCATACAAGGGTTTCACCCATTTACTATTGAAAAAGGAGGTTAGCTTTGTCATTAGCAAGAGCAAGGGATGATGGAAGGACCAAATGCTGCACTGGCACTGACGGAAAATATGCAAAGACATGGAAACAGGAGGTAGAATTCCATGTGCGAGAAATGGCTAATAGGTCAGTTTACCTATTTATGAAAAAATAGCTGTCTATTCTTCTCTTTCCTCTTTATTTAGGTACTAACACATTTGGGGCTTCTCTGCTTAACTGGTGGCAGGAACTCAAGCCAGTATCATCCATAGCAGCAAGGATTATGGAAGCATGGATTTCTCTAATCTCTTATATTGAATTACTCTGGATATAGACTGTGGCTCACTGGTTTGATTGGAAGATATTTTTTAAATAACTCTGGAATGGTCCTTAGACCAAGTCTGAAGACACAGTTCTGTTGGATAACTGTTCAGAGAGGCCAGATGCTCTGGAAATGAGCATGCTGGAAAAGAAGGGATGGAAAGACAATGAACCCCACCCCCCACTCCCTTGCATACAGCATGGCATTTGTAGATGTGTAATCTTCCTGGAGGAATTTCTGAACTGTGAAAACAAGAGGAGACACCCTCCAGTGTGCTGTAAAGATAACACTAAGTAGCTCCAATTCCATCTCTCTTGTGTCAAATGTTCTCTATATGGGCTAAATGAATGAGCTGGTGACATTCACATATTGATTAATGCTTTGTGATGGTTAATAGTATGGCACCATATTTCTGTCACTCTTAATAGCCCATGAAACCTGTTCTCACACCCATTTCAGACTCATCATATAGTTTGTGAAATAAATTAATATTTGGTATTATCTCCTTTCTAAAAACTATTATATTTATAATCTGTTTCTGTACCAATTTAAAGATAGAGCGCTTAAGCCATTTAAGGCAGAATAATTTATTAGCTGATTATTGAAATGTCAGGCTGAACTACCTTGAATCTAAATATCTTTTTCCCCCCTATGTAAATACACTCTAAGAGGATACTAAGTTTAAGTTATGGTCTCTGAGGCTGACTCTCCCAGGTACATAAAACCTTCAAAGAGCTAGTTATTAAGAACTTCTACAGAATCCCTCAGGATAATAAGACAGCACCTCTCAAAAATCAACAAAACTATCTGAAAACCTTGGAGAAAGCACATATAAAGCCTAAGGGCAAGAAGTAATAATTAGGCTTTGTTGTTCATACAGATAATGGACATTAACACTGAGGGGAAAACATGGTTTTTTAAACTTTCTAGAAGGTAAAAATAAAGTTTTGACCCCAGAAGGGAGTATACAGTATAGCTGGTATTAATAAGGCTTGTTAGGGACTAAGTTCTATATAGTGGAATTTGGATTCAGAAGATCTGGGTTTGAATCCCAATGCTATAATTATAACCTATGGAACTTTGGGAAAGTCACTTAACCTTTATGAGCTTCACTTTCCTCAGTAGTTAAAATGGGAATAATATTTGTGATGATAAAAGCATTCTGTAAGCTATAAAGAGCAATCTAAATGTGAATCATTATTGTCACAATGATGTCTACAATGACCTGATGATTATGATGACAACTACATCTACTACCTACTACTACTATTAATATTACTACTATTACTACTACTACTACCACCACCACCAC
>JAQQSW010010330.1:0-13014 GCA_028646575.1 Pseudocheirus occidentalis | reverse complement strand
GTACCTGCTGCACGCTGGGCATTGTGCTAAGTGCTGGGAGGCACACAGATAGTAGAGTATGAAGAGCCAGACTGCAGGAACTGTGGCCGACCTATTGGTGCTTGGTCTGTGTGTGGTGGGACATCAAGGAGGGCAGTCAGAAGACAGACAGAAACCACAGACAGGTGGGGGGAGGGGAGACAACTTGGGGATGGGCGGGTTCTGCTTTGTTCCACACAGAATGGGGGCCTCACAAATGTTTGCTGACTTGAATTAGCGTCACAGGGTCAACGACTTTATTTCTAGAAGGAGACTCAGAAGTCATCCAGCCCGGGTCTTCATTTTACAGTGGGAAAAACTGAGGCCCAGAATGGGAAAACAGCTTGCTTAAACTCTCACAGCTAGTGACTGTGGTGGAATTTAAATGCAGATCTTTCTTCTACCTAGACCGACCCAATCAGCATTTATTAAAAGCTTAGTATGTGGCATGGGTAGTGAAGTGCTGCAGTGGATAGAGTGTGGGGCCTGAAGTCAGGAGGAGTCATCTTTGTGAGTTCAAATCTGGTCTCATATTCTTACTGGCTGTGTGACCCTGGACAAGTCACTTCACCCTGTTTACCTCAGTTTCCTCATCTGCTAAATGAGCTGGAGAAGGAAATGGAAAACCACCCTAGTATCTTTGCCAAGAAGACCCCAAAGGGAGTCACAACGTGGAATACAACTGAAAAAATGAGTGAACAACATGTTCCATGCAAAGATTTGTAGGTAGGCATGGAGGGAAAAGAAGGATGAGGAAGGAGAGGGGGAGAGAGACAGAGACAGAGAGAGGAAGGAGAAGGAAGAGGGAGGAGAGGGAGGGAAAGAAAGAAAGGAGGGAGGACGGAGAGAATATGTGTGGTTTTTGAAGCTTCTCTAGTGTTATGGGAACAGTCAAAAGATTTTAACCCCCTCCCTTCTCCTTGGCTATCTTGTCCTGCATTCCCAAGCCCAGCTACCTTTTTCTGCATCGGCTGGTGCCATCTAGTGAGTCCCAGTGATACTGCTGTTTGCATCTGGGGTGTCTGAGTTCAGAATATAGAATATTAGGACTGAAACCATTTTATAAGGAGAGGGGCAAGGCCATGGGGCTGTTGAGCTTGAAGAAGAAAAGATTTAGGAGGGACGGTTAGAAGAGGGATTAGACTGGGTCTTCTTGGCCCCAGAGGCAGAATCAGAAGTCTGTTGAAGCTCAGCCTAGGGAGAAATTTCACAGCCATTGGAACTGTGACAGAGTGAACGCTCTGCCTCTGGAGGTGGTGCTTTCTTCTCCAATGGGGGTCCTCAGATGGAGGCGAGGTGACTGTTTGCAGGGGGATCTTCTTCAGCTGCCTTCCATGGCCCCTATGGTCCCTTCTTACTCTTGAGACTCTCCAAGGCCAGACAAAGGAAGTAAATTACTGAAGCTCTGACAGCTAATTAGAAGCAGAGCTGGGACCTGAAGTTTCTGTAGTGTAGCAGAAAGAATGCTGGACTTTTAGTCAGAGGAATCTGGTTTAAATCCTACAGCTATTTACTTAGTAACCATGAGACTTTGGGCAAGTCATTCTACATTTCCCAGCCTCAGTTTCCCCCTCTGTAAAAAGAAAGGAATTGGATTCAATGCCCCCTAAGGTCCTTCCAGCTTTAATCCTATAATCTGGATGCCAATTTCCTGTCTCCTACTCACTAGACCAAAATACAGAGGCCTAGGCATAAATTGGGGGAATTCTTCCCAATAAATACTTCCCCCTCTATTCTAACACTGCTTCCTTTTATGTAGGAAATTCTAATATTCACCCTATGATAACTCCCTTGTGGCCATTTACCTCTTGCCCCAGGTTTGCTTCTGCTGATTGGAAGATCAAGATAGCAGAATATGGTTCCCCTAGCTTCAGACATCAAAAGTTTTTAATTACCTTCCAACTCTAATTGCCCCAGTTAGGATTCTATTCGTGCCTATGTCCTACTAATCTACTCTCTCTGAGGGGAAGCTCTTCTGGCTTGACTTGGCATGGGCCCTTCTTTTCTTGAGTCCCCAGGGCTGTTCACATGAAATAAAGAAATTAAGTTGTTACATCCAGACAGATGATTTATTTAGCAAGGCATGTGGTTGTGGGAACAAATCAGGTCCAAGGCTCTCGGTAGCCAAAGACCCAGAACCTTAGTTTCTACACGGTTAACATATAATTTTGAGGGAGTGAAAAACAGGATTATTGGGAAAGGGAGAGAGGCAGTTTTGTGACATCCCTTAAGTCAGGGGACCTTTAGTAAGGGGGAAAATTTTGTGACTTCTCCAAAACCACATGACTTATAAACTGCTAAAACTTAGCTTCACAAAATGGTGGAGAAAGGCAAAATGGAGTCACTGATGCTATTTTTCTTGTAACAGGACTCAGTGTTTTGGTAAAGGACTTAAATGTTCCTGGCACGGATCTCCCTTAGTCTGGTGTGTCAGAGCCCCTCCCCATCAGGGTTTCCTGTGGTGATCCTGGCAGCCTGGGGGATTCTGGGTTGGGCCTGACCATTGTTCTGACTGCTCTTGTCTCTGGGCAGGAGCGCTAGCCTAGTGTTCATAATGTCTGTGTTCTGGGCGCCCATGCCTGAAAAGGGGTCTCACTGTCCTTCTCTTCCTCCTGGGGAGCCTACACCAGGAGGCTTAGGAAGAGTATGCTAGTATTTGAGCTGGGCCTTGGAGGGAATGTAAGGTTTGAATTATTAGAAAGAGGCTGAGATGGGAAGGGCCTCTAAGTTCCTAGTGTTTGAAGGATTAAGTTAGGATGAGAGAAATGGCAGTCTTTGCCTATCTCCTTATAAAAAAAATAACAAAAACTATCTATATGTCACTTTACTTTGCTGTGGAACTGTGGCCAAGTCACTTGCCCTCCCAGCCTCAGTTTCCTCATCTTTAAAATGAAGATAATCAGACTTGCAGTCCCTCTCTTCCTCCCTCCCAGGGGTTGCACTGAGGAAATCACTGTCCTCTCGAAGTAGTCTCTAAATCTGAGTTATAATTACAGCTCCTTTTGTACATGCTGTCTCATTCAATCCTCCTCATCAGTTCTGTAAGGTAGGTTTGCAGAATCTTAGATCAAGAGCTCAATCTAGAGTTTAGTGAGTCTCGCCTTTTCATTGTAAAGATAGAGAAACTGAGACCCCCAAATCTTAAGCCACTTAGCCAGGGTCACACGGATAGTAATCCCAGAGGCAGGTCTTCATATTCCAAGTCTAGTGTGCCTTTATTATGTCTCACTACCATCCCAGCGTGGGCGTGCAAGTAAAATTGTCCCTTCTGCGCAAAACATGGAGGCTCAAGAATTCACATGCCTTCCCAAGAGCAAGAACTGGTGATTAACAAAGCCAGAACTTGGAACTTGTTGTTCAGTCATTAGTCATTCCAATCATGTCTGACTCTTTATGACTCCATTCGGGGTTTTCTCAGCGAAGACACTGGACAGGTTTGCCATTTCCTTCTCCCGCTCATTTTACAGATGAGGAAAACAAGGTAAACAGGATTAGGTGACTTGCTCAGGGTCACACAGCTACGAAGTGTCTGAGACTGGATTCAAACTCAGGTCTTCCTCACTCCAGGCCTGATGCACTTCTCCACTGTACCCCCTGGAATATCACAAGTTTCTCTGAGGCCACTAGTTCAACTGCCTCTTTTTGCAGATGAGGATACTAGACCCAGGAAGAATAAGTATCTTGCCCAAAGTCACATAGCTAATAAGTGTCAGAGGCAGGATTTGGATCCTCATCTTTTGACTTTGAAGTCCAGTACTCTTAACACTGTAACTAACAAGCTTGTGGTTTGGGATTTGATGCTGCAGAAATTAAATGCATGCCCTAAGTGAACTATTTCGATATATTAAACTCATTAAGTCCTGTCTCCTGCTTCTGACAGAGGCTGGATAGACAGTGGTTGAATGCGGGAGATTTCAGAAAAGGAAGAAGGTAGATTCTGCATGCTATTCAGGCTACAGTCTTCCCAGCAGTGGAATGCATTATTAAAGTAATCATTTATGAGCGCTTAAAAAGTAACCATGGGCTTTTAAAGAACAAAGTTGCCAAACTAATCTTAGTATATTATATCTATTATATTATTATAGTTATATATTATATCTGTCTTTATTATAATTATATCTATTATATCATCATTATCTTATTATATATATATACACATATATGTTATATAATAGTATGTTAAAGAGTGCCTTGAATACCTGGATTCAAACAAGGCATTTGACAAAGGCTTTCAAGGTGTCCTTGTGGACAGGCTGCAGAGATGCAGATTGGGTAATAGTACAATTAGGGCAATTGAGGACTAGGCCCCAAAAGAACAAAAATGAATAGAATCGTCTGGAGAGAAGTCTGTAGTAGATTGGACACAGGACTCTAACAATGCCTCTCAACTAGTCTGTATGGAATCCTAGATCACAGAATCCTTGATTTGCATGGATGTCACACATATAGTATCACAGATATCATTCTTTTCAGATTTCTGATGGCTTGGACCAGGCAAGGACAACTAATGAATCAGACAGGAGTCTTGGCGAGCTTAAACAATGAGATGAATGGGAAAAAAATGAAACTTCATGGTGATGAATGTAAAATCTTATATTTCAGTTCAGAAAATTCACTGTATAAATAAATGCAAGACAGGGCAGGTATGGCTAGACAGCTGTTGAAAAAAAAATCTGGGGCTTTTAGCATCTGCTAACCTACCATGAGTCAACCATGTAAGAGCCAAGAAATGTACTGTCATCTGACTTCCTTAGGAAAGGTTTATTGTTCAGAATAGAGAGAGGATGATACTGTGTCCAGCCCTTTCCTTGGCCTTGGCCAGACCGTTTCTAGAGTACAACACTGAATTAAGGGTACCAGGTTTTAGGGAAGATGTAGCCAAAATACAGTCCCTCTGGAGGAGAAAGATGAGAATGGCAAGAGAACTTGAATCCAAACCCTACAAAGATGGACAGAAGGACCCTGAGATGGTGAGCCCAGAGAAGAAAAGACTGGGGGGGGGGTTGGAAAAGAGAAAGACATGAGGCCATGTCCTAGTAAGTTAAGAGGGATTTCCTTAGCTCCAGAGAAAAAAGCTGTTGTGGTGGGTAAGGGGCTGGCCTTGAAGTTAGAAAGACCTAGGTTCGTTCCGGAGAGCAATTTGGAACAATGCACAAAGGGTTATAAGAATACCCTTTGACCCAGCAATCCCCCTTCTAGGGCAGAGAGATCATAAAAACAGGAAAAGGACCCCATGTACAAAAATATTTGTAGTAGTTCTTTTTGTGGTGGCCAAGAACTGGACATCAAGAGGCTGCCCATCAATTGGGGAATAGCTAAATGAGTGTGGTATATGAAGGTAATGGAATATTAATGTGCTATAAGAATTGATGAACAGGTGAACTTCAGAGAAACCTGGAAAGACTTATATGAACTGATGCTGAGTGAGGGGAGAAGAATCTAGAGAACATTGTACACAGTAACAGCCACAGTGTGCAAGAACTGATTTTGATAGACTTAGCCCTTCTTGGCAATGCAAGGACCTAAAACCATTCCAAAGAACACATGATGGAAAATGCCAGTCACGTCCAGAGAAAGAACCATGGAGTCGGAATGCAGAATGAAGCAGAATATGTTCTTTTTTGTTTTGTTTTATTTTTTTTCTTTCTCATGGTTTTTCCCATTTGTTATACTTCTTAAATGCAACATGAATAATGTGAAAATGCGTTTAATAAGAATGTATGTATAGAGCACATATAAGATTGCAAGCCATCTTAGGGAGGGGGAGAAAATTTAAAATTTATGGAAGTGATTGTTGAAAACTAAAAATAGCAGTGGCTAGGTGGCATGGTGAATAGAGCACCAGCCCTGCAGTCAGTAGGACCTGAGTTCAAATCTGACCTCAGACATTTAACACAAAAACTAGCCATGTGATCTTGGACAAGTCACTTAAACCC
This sequence comes from Pseudocheirus occidentalis, assembly GCA_028646575.1. NCBI lineage: Eukaryota > Metazoa > Chordata > Mammalia > Diprotodontia > Pseudocheiridae > Pseudocheirus > Pseudocheirus occidentalis. The sequence goes on along the minus strand of JAQQSW010010330.1, from coordinate 7,060 downwards.
AATTGCCCTACCTTCCTCCCTCCAAAAAGCAAAAACATTAAAAAAAAATTTTTAAGAAGAAGAAAAACTAAAAATAAATTTTTCTTTAAAGAAAGACCTGGGTTCAGATCCTACCTTAGACAACTCACCAGCTATGTAACCTGGATCTGAATGAGGACACAGAGGCTGAGGTGGGGAGGGCACATTAGCTTCAATTTTTGAAGGATGGAGTTAAGATGTACAAGTCAACAGGCATTTGTTTAAGCACTTACTATTTGTCAAACATTGGAAAGGCAGAGGATACCAAGAAAGGTGTAAAAAAAAAAAGTGCCTACCTTCGTGGGCTTTACAGCCCATGATACATGTATATAGAATAAATGCAAGGAAGTTAACTGAAAGGTAGCTGGGGAGGGTACTAGCAGCTGGGGGTGGGGACTATCAGGAAAAGCATTTTGGAGAGTTGAGATTCTTGACTTTTTTGTGCCCTGGATCCTTCTGGCAGTCTAGGGAGGCCTGTGGGCACCCTCTCAGAATAATGTTTTTAAATCCATAAAACAAAGCTTTTTTCTTTTTTGAGGTAGTCAAGGTTAAGGGACTTGCCTAGGGTCCCACAGCTAGTAAGTATCAAGTGTCTGAGGTCAAATTTGAACTCAGGTCCTCCTGATTCCAGGGCTGGCGCTCTATTCACTTTGCCATCTAAAATAAATTATCTTAAGACTATGAAGGAAACCAAAGGCTGGGGGAGGGCATGCGATGTAATTTTTTCCCATTCAAGTTTGTGAAACCCCTAAAGTCTGTCCTTGGACTTTTTAGGTTATAAGCTCTCCCAGTGTGTTGAAAGAAGTTAGAGGTTCTCAGAGTTAGCAGTGAGGAGGGAATGCATTTAAGGCAGGGGAACAGGCCAGTGGCAAGGCACAGAGATGGGAGATGTGGCATGCCGTGTGTAAGGAGCAGAAAGGCGGCCAGCTGGGCTGGATTGTGGAATGTGGGATGGGTAGTAATTTATAATGAAGCTGGAAGGAGACGAGCATTTATTAAGTGCTTATGTGTGCCAAGCTCTGTGTGAGACTAGAAAGAGAGGTCAGCACCCATCTATGAAGAGCTTGTCCTAGAGGTGGTAGGGAAGCCACTGAAGCTTATTGAGCAGGGTAGGGAGGTGTCAGACCTGCTTTCAGGGCCATTGAGGATGTACTAGAGAATGGACTTGAGTCAGGGATGCCGATTAAGGGGCCATTGCAGTATTCCAACCAGGCAATCAAAGACTGGGTTATGTTTCTGGGCTGGGTATCTCATTGTTAACTTACGTTCCATTTTCAGACCGCTTGGGAGGTAGTGAATCCCCCTCCAGTTGAGCAAAGGATGAATGGGCAAGTAGTCAAGGTTATGGAATAAGATTCATTTTCAAGTTGCATTTGGTCTCTGAGATACCTCTCCCCCACCCCCACTCAAATATCCTGACTTCATGACTGAATATGGCTTTGAAGATGTTATGGAAACTAATAGAATTTTGAATATTGATATAGTATAATGATATAACAGCATCTTATTAGCACAGGGCCTGGCACAGTGCAGGAGGTTAATAGATGCTTGTCTCACCACCCCCCCCACACACATATACCATAACCTTTGGAAACAAGTCTCTTCTCACTCTAATGGTCGTCTTCCAACCTTTCCTTCACCAGCTTCTCCTTGTCATTTCTCACCTTTTTGGATTCTACCCTCAGACCCCATCTAAGCCGTCTCATATATGGAGCTCATTAATCTCCACTTTGCAGATTTCACTCCTACCTAGGCTCCTCTTCTTCCTCCCTGCAAACCTCTCTGTTACCTCCTTTTATACCTTAGCCAAAACTCAGACCCTCCAGGAAGGGCTTCTCTGATCTAGCTCCCCCTGACTCTAAAACTCAGGAATCAGTTATTGACTTAGGCCACAGTGGTTCTCAACCTTCCTAGGGCCGCGACCCTTTAATACAGTTCCTCATGTTACGGTGACCCCCAACCATACAATTATTTTCGTTGCTACTTCATAACTGTAATTTTGCTACTGTTATGAATCTATCTGATAAGCAGGATGTATTTTCATTGTTACAAATTGAACATAACCCACAGGTTGAGAACCGCTAACTTAGGAGCAGGTACTAACAAATCTTCCTTATAGAATGGCACTTTATGGTTGCTAATGAATTAATTTATAAGGGTTCTTAAGTCATGGACAGGATGACCATGTTCTCCCTCTCTCCAAACAGATGATAAAGTCATAGCTAACATTTATCCACCAAAGCTCTTTATGAGGCCCCAGTGTGGTATAGATACCATTCTGTGTTCTAGAAGGCCATTCCAGCTGAATGTAAGTTGCTTTTCTAAGTCCTACCAAGGCAGACAGCCTTCTGGGTTTGTGCCCACAGGGAGTGGATAGAATGCCAGACCTGGAGTCAGGAAGACCTGAGTTCAAATTTGGCCTCAGATATTTACTAGCTGTGTAACCCTGGTCAAGTCACTTAACCCTGTTTCTGTAAGTTTCCTCATCTATAAAACGAGCTGGAGAAGGAAATGGCAAACCACTCCAATATTTTTTCCAAGAAAACTTCATATGGAGTCATGAAGAGTTGGGCACAAGTGAAAGACTGGGAGAACAACATTTATGCAGCGCCTCCTTTGCTGAGCACTTTACAACTATTACCTCATCTGATGCCCACAACAACCCAGGAGGTCGGTGCTGTCATTATTTCCTTTTTACAGATGAGGAAACTGAGGTAAACAAAGGTGAAATGACTCGCCCAGGGTCACACAGCTAGTAAGAGTCTGAAGCTGCATTTGAATTCAGGTCTCCCTGATTCTCCGGGCCTATCCAAGAACAAGCCTAAGTTTGGAGAGCCTCATCGATAGATGGACTATAAGGCAATGAATTTTTCAACCTTTCAACTCTTTAATAAAAATTATTGATATGTTTTCTTTTTACATCACCTTTATTTCTCCCCTCCACCACTCCAGAGGGTCATGCCTCATAACAAAAAATTTTAAAAGCAATTCAGCCAAACTAACAGATGCAGTAGTCTGTACCCATAGGCCTCCACCCTGAAGAAGGGAGGGGAAGGCAGAAGAATAACTCTGGACTGATCTGCTTGGGTGAGGAGGGTGCCTGCTTCTTTGGAATCCTGGATACTAAAAGTAAAGGTTTATGGCTTATTTATATTGGTGTATTGAGGCTCCTTGCAACCTTGGGGGAGTACAAAGGGAAGTTTTTGTCCCTACTGCAGATGGTCACACTGAGGTGGGTCCCACAGCAACAGGTGGCAAAGTCAGCATTCACACTCAGCCCATCCGCTTCAGGTCCTGTGCACTTTCCTGGCCTTCACACTGTTTCCCAGAGAGCAGGGACTTTACATTCTGCTGCTTTAACAGTCAACAGTAGCTCCTGGGTCAAGAGTAAGCTCACAGTTGTTGTTAAGTATAGTGAAGGGGATACTGGAGTTGGGTTCAGGATCTGGGTTCAAGTGCTGACCCTACTATTTACGACCTTGTGTGACTTTGGGCAGATCCTGTAATATCTCTGTGCTTCAGTAAAATGAGGGGATTGGACTGGACGACATTGAGGTGTCTTGCCCTTCTAAATCCAGTGAAATGTTGTTGACTCTCACTCCCATTGAATATTCTCAATGTCTGATTGGGTTTTTCCCACTTGCTTGCTATTGAGTGTTTCTCCACTAGTTGGTGCTAGTGAGTCCACATCGTCTGTTTTGTGGCTTTCACTTACTTTTTATTTCTGTTTTGAAAAGTGCTAAGCAACCGTTTCATACTAGGGCATTGTGAATGGATGAAAAGGCATTTATTAAGCCATTACTGGATACAGAAACAAGCAGGGAAGATGGTCCCTGCCCTCAGGGAGCTCACGTTCTAGGAAGGGGGAGGAGGAAGAGCCATCCCTCTGGCCCCCGCCAAATCTTCAGCTCTCAGCAGACCTTAGCTGAGGGCCTGGGAGGCTCGAGGAGCAGAGACTCAGGGCAGCTCAGAGATGGAGGCTTTGTCAGTGCTCAGTGACCGGAGGATATACTTCAGGTCTCAGTTTTGATACCTACAGGCTCCAGGGGTCCATGTGCCTGAGAAGACGGTGCTGAAAGGGTACTGAACTTGGAATCAGGAGGGGCCTGTGTTCAGTTCAAGCCTCTGACATTTTCTCTAACTGTGTGACCACTGACCACTCTATGCTTTAGTGTCCCCCTTTGGAAAATGGGAATGATGATGTCTGTTACAGCGCTGTTGGAAAGATCCAAGGAGATTGATGTATAGAGCATTTTGTAAGGCTTGTGCGTTAGAATGGATTTTTTTAATTTAAGAATTGTAATTTTTTAACATTCTTTTTTTTTTGGAGGGCAGTTGGGGTTAAGTTACTTGCCCAAGGTCACATGGCTAGTTTTTTGTGTTAAGTGTCTGAGGTTGGATTTGAACTCAGGTCCTCCTGACTCCAAGGCTGGTGCTCTATTCGCTGCAACACCTAGCCGCCCCTTAACATTCTTTTTAAAATTTTGAATTCTGACTCTTTCCTGCCTTCCAGCTCCTTCTCTCTCCCCACCCTTGAGAAGGCAGGTACTATGATGTCCATTATACAGGTGAAGTTATCCAAAACATATTTTTAGATTAGCCATGTTGCAAAGAAAAACCCCAGGAAAAAGAAAGTTTAAAAAAGCTCCCTTATAATTGTTATTGTTAGTTGTTAGAGCTTCCCAGAAGACAAAATATACTGCTTCGGGAGGTTAGCTCTCTCTGGAGGTTTTCACAGGATTATAGAATCTCAGTGACCATCTAGTCCAATCCACCCTGATTTTATAGATGGGAAAAAGAAGTAAAGTGGCTTATCTAAGGTTATACAAGTAATCCGAGATGGGATTTGAACCCAAATTCAGTGACTCCCTTCTCAGAGGCTCAGGTGACCATTTGTTATTATATATAGAAGGGTTCTAGGTCATACTTTGTGAGTGAAACTAGATGTGTTCTGAGGTCCCTTGAGGCTGAGAAGATGTGATTTTTTCCATGGGGGAAGGGGAAGAACCTTGTTGAAGGGGAAAAAACTGTGGCCCAGGGTTCTTAATCTATCCCAGCCAACACCACAGCTGAAGTTGACATTCTGTGAAGCAGTCTGCAACCGTAGCCCACCCTGCCCTTTTACAAAGAAGGGAGGGAGTTGCATCTGATGGTTCTCTTTTTAGGACCATACAAGGTCATTATGATTTTGCAACATTCAGTATTGATTGTTTGGGGGTTGTTCTTAGCACTTCCATTGTTGTAGTCATCATGTATATGACTGCCTTGGTTCTTCTGACTTTACTTTGCATCAGTCCCTATAAATCTTCTCTGGATGCCCAAGGGACATTAAGCACGTGGCAGCTTGTTAGAGGAGGTCAGCACATGGGGTCCAGTGTAAGGAAATGTTGGGGGGAAAAGTGATCCTCTGGAAATCTGATCTTGGGAGGAGAGGTTGATGGAACTGGAGATTCGGTAGTTAGCCCGAGACATTGTTTTGACTTAGGTAACTGATGGTTATTTAGTCATTTCTTTAGTCATGTCTGACTCTTTGTTACCCCATGTGGGGTTTTCTTGGCAAAGATACTGGAAGAGTTTGCCATTTCCTTTTCCAGCTCATTTTACAGATAAGGAAACTGAGTCCAACAGGGTTAAGTGACTTACCCAGGGTCATACATTTAGTAGGCAGGATTTGACTCTGGACCCAGTGTGCTGTGCACTGCGGTGCCACCTAGCTGGCCCCAGGTGACTGATTACTGCCTTCTGAATATTTGACAAAGGCAATTATGTGAAAAAAGAATGAACTTGCTCTGGATAGCTTCAGACTTCCCAGACCAGTGGGTTGGTGGAAGTTTTTGTGGAGTCTGGTTTGGACTCATTATAAGGAGAAACTTCCTGTCAGTTAGAAAGAGAAAATAATGGAATGGGCTCCGGGGGGGTGGGCGGGGGGTGCACAGTAATAACAGTGACAAATGGTAATAATGCTATTTGATGAGACTGCAAAAGCTGGGCCTTACAGAACACTTTACAGACATTATTTCATGTAAGCCTAGAATCCTATGTGAGGTAGATACTGCTGGCATTATTATCTTCATTTTATGGAGACAAAAGCTGGAACTCAAAGCACTTGAATTGCCGAGGGCCACACAGGTGGTATCAGAGGCTTTCTGGCTTCAGGTCAAGCACTCCCTCCTTATGCCATCTCACTTCCACTTAAGCTCAAGCTGGAGAGATCACCCACTCCCAGAGAGCAGGGACTGGCTCATGTCCATCCTTGGATCACCATTGCTTAGCACAATGCCGGGCACATACTAGGTGCCTAATAAATGCACATTGACTTTTGACTTGACTACATCCAGCAGATTTTTATTAAGTACCTACTGTATGCCAGACATTGGGGATTTGAAGGCAAAAATGAATGTCTTTGCTCTCCAGGAGTTTGTGTTGTATTGGCAAGGGGAGGAGGGGAGGGAAATGCTGCCTCTTTGTCACCAGAAATAGAGGCAGAAAATGTATGACTGCTGGGGATATTGTAAAAGCAATTAAAAAGCAATGTAAGAGCATCAAGGGAGAATGAGCGAGATGACATATGATGTCCCCTTTGCACTAAGATTTTATGGCTTTATGTCATAGAAACATTGCTGTGGAGCTGGGAGAATCCTCACAGGACAGCTAGTGATTTCCCCCCCCCCCATTTTATAGATCAGGAAACTGAGGCCCTTAAAGGTTATGTGACTTGCCTAAGGTCACAGTAAGTGAACTTGGATTCAAAGTACAGTATCTTTTCCCCTGAAACACTCAAGGCTTAGACTAAGACAGTAGCAGTGGAAAAAGAGAAGGGACAGATCCAAGAGCTGACAGGATTTGGGGGAGCAAAGGAGTCAAAAATGCCCCCAGAGTTTTAACCTCAAGTGAGTGAGAGAATGACAGAAGTAGGAAGTCAAAGGGAAAGCTGATTTAGGTTAACAGTGGAGGACTTTGGTTCAGAATGTTCTGAGTTTGAGGTTGGAACTGGGGCTAGAGATAGAGAGGTGAATGGGGGGGGAGAGGGGGAGAAGGAGGG
>JAQQSW010010329.1:0-13014 GCA_028646575.1 Pseudocheirus occidentalis | reverse complement strand
CCCCAATTTCCTGACTCCTCACTGGCTAATCCCTGATGTCTGTTAGATGATTGTTTGGGATAAAACATGGTTTGATGATTAAAGACTGATTAACATGTCCTTTGAACTTATCTCACTCTTTAATATATCATAGTTGCATGTATGTCTCTCAACTTCCCCCATTAGATTAGATCTCATTCTTGCTGAGAGTGAGATCTACATTATATCTATTTTTATATCCTTAATACAATACCTTACATGTAGTAGGTGCTAAACACATATGTGTTGAATTGAGATTGAAACTTAGGAGTACAATGACTTGCATAAGGTCATACTTGTAGTGGGAGACAATATGGTGTATTATCACAGAATCTCTTAGTTGAGATCAGAGATTCATAATCTTCAATCTAAGAAATTTTTTTGGATATTTTGATAATAATATTTCAATTTAATTGGTTTCCTTTGTAATTCTATGTATTTTATTTTGTGTGCTTAGAAACATTGTGAGAAGGAAGAAGTCTGTGGTCTTTACCAAGCTGCCAAAGGTGTCCATGACATAAAAAAGAATAAGAATCTCTGCTGTAGATGAACATGCTCGTTTTATAGATGAGGAAATTGAGATCCAGAATGGAGAAAGAACTCGCCAAAGGTTAAAAAGATAGTCGGAAGAAGAGTCTAAGCAGTCTTTGTGCTTAATCTCTGTTTGTTTTAGTTCCTTTTTTTACAAATTGATTTACTATTAGGTTACACTATGCACGTCCGTAAGGTTTTGAGTTCCAAATTTTCACACCTAGTCTCTCCTTCCCTCCCCTTTGCCCCCATGGCCATATGCAATTCAGTATAGGTTTTACATATACCTTCACAATTAACATTAGTCAAGTTGTAAAGAAGGATTATAACCAAGGGAATGAACAATGAGAAAGAAGAAACAAAAGAAAATGAAAAAGAAAGAAAGTAGTTTGCTTCAATCTGCAGTCAGATTCCATAGTTCTTTCTCAGGCTGTGGAGCCTTTTCTGTCATGAGTCTTTTGGAGTTGTCTTATAACCTTGCATTGTTGAGGGGAGCCCAGTCTGTCAGAGTCGGTCAGCACAGATACCATGCGTCTGTCATTGTGCACAGTGTTCTCCTGGCTCTGCTCCCCTCACTCAGCATCAGTTTATATAAGTCTCTCCAGGTTATTATGACATCTGCCTGCTCCTCATTTCTTATAGAGCAATAGTATTCCATTACATTCATATAACACAACTTGTCCACACATTCCCCAATTGTTGAGCATCCACTTGACTTCCACTTCTTTGCCATCACAAAAAGACCTATTATATATATTTTTGTACATACTGGTCCCCCTCCCACTTGCAAAATCTCTTTGGGATATACCTATAGAAGTGGTATTTCTGGGTCAAAGGGTATGTAATTATTTATAACCTTTTGGGCATAGTTCCAGATTGTCCTCCAGAATGGTCGTTATCAGTTCACAGCTCCACCAACAATGCATTAGAGTTCTGATTTTTCCACATCCTCTCCAGCAGTTGTCATTTTCCTGTTTTGTCATCTTAGCCAATTTGATTGGTGAGATGTGGTACCTCAGAGTTGTTTTGATTTGCATTTCTCTAATCAATAGTGATTTAGAACACTTTTTCATATGATTATAAATATCATTAATGTCTTCCTCTGAAAACTGCCTGTTCATATCCTTTAACCATATATCATTTGGGGAATGACTTGTATTCTTGTAATTTGACTCAGTTCTCTTTATATTTTAGGAATGAGGCCTTTATCAGAGACACTGGTTGCAAAAATTCTTTACCTATTTTCTGCTTCCCTTTCAATCTTGGTTACACAGGCTTTGTACAAAAACTTTTCAGTTTAATGTAATCAAAATTATCCATTTTGCATTTCATAATGCTCTCTATCTCTTATTTACTCACAAATTCTTCCTTTCTCTATAAATCTAATGGGTAAACTATTCCTTGTTCTCCCAGATTGCTTATAATATCAGCCTTTATATCTAAACTGTGAACCCATTTAGACTTTATTTTGGTATAAGGTGTAAGACATTGGTCTATCCCAGTTTCTGCCACTCTATTTTCTAGTTTTCCCAGCAGTTTTTGTCAAAGAGTGAGTTCTTATCCCAGAAACTGGGATCTTTGGGTTTATCAAACAGTACATTACTATGGTCATTGACTAGTGTGTCTTGAATGCCTAATCTATTCTACTGATACACCGCTCTATTACTCAACCAGTACCAAGTAGTTTTGATGACCGCCGCTCTATAATACAGTTTAAAATCTGATATGGTAGATCCCCTTCCCTAGCATTTCTTTTCATTAATTCCCTTGATATTCTGGACCTTTTGTTCTTCCAGATGAATTTTGTTACTATTTTTTCTAGCTCTATAAAGTTATTTTTTTTTTGTCATTTTCTTGTTATGGCACTAAATAGGTAAATTAATTTAGGTAAAATTGATATTTTTATTATATTAGCTTGGCCTAACCACAGGCAACTGATGCTTTTCCAGCTATTTAGATTTGACTTTATTTGTGTGAAAAGTGTTTTGTAATTTTGTTCATATAGTTCCAGGGTTTGTTTTGGCAAGCAGACTCCCAAATATTTTATGATGTCTACAGTAATTTAAGTGGAATTTTTCTTTCTCTTTCTTGTTGTGGGGCTTCACGAGAAATATATAGGAATGCTGCGGATTTATATGGGTTTGTTTTATATCCTGCAACTTTGCTAATGTTATTTTTTATTTCAAGCAGTGTTTTACTCGATTCTCTAGGTTCCTCTAAGTATATCATCAAATTATCTACGAAGAATGACAGCTTAGTCTCTTCTTTACCTGTTTTAATTCCTTCCATTTTTTTTCTTCTCTTACTGCCATAGCTAACATTTCTAGTGCCAAATTGAATAAGAGGGGTGATAGTGGACATCCTTGTTTCAGCCACAATCTTATTTGTTTCAGTTTCTTGAATGTAAAACAAGGATATAACAGTATTCATCTCCCAAGGTTGTTGTAAGACACAAACTAGGTTCTTTTGTTTTTCAGAAATGTTAAATGCTTTATTTTTAGCTCTTTCTTTTTTATTTTTACTTGTTTTCAAGTGTTTTTCTCATTTTAGATTTTGAGTTCTAGATTCCCTCTTTCCCTCCCACACTTCCCCCACACACTGAGAAGACAAACAATACAGTATCAATTATAAGTATGCTAAATCATGCAAAGTATATCACCGTATTAGGGAGCAAAAAAGTAAAAGAAAAATAAACAAAACAAGTCAAAATTATGCTTTAATTTGCACTCATACCTCATCGGAGGTGGATATCTTTTTGCATCATAAAATCTTTGGAATTGTCTTAGATCACTGCATTGGTCAGAGTGTCCAAGGTTTTCACAGTTGGTCATCATTACAACATTGCTATCAAATGTGCACAATGATCTCCAAGTTCTTCTCACTTCACTTTGCATCAGTTCATATAGGTATCATCATTTTTTTTAAACCACCACCTTGTTATTTACATTACAATCATATGCCACAACTTGTTGAACCATTCCTTAATTGGAGAGTATCTCCTTGATTTCCGCTTCTTTGCCATCACACCCACACCCACACAGACACAGACACAGACACACGTGCTATCAATATTTTTGCACATATAAGTCCTTTTCCTTATTCTTTGATATCTTTGGGGTACAGACCTAGTAGTGGTGTAGATGAGTCAAAGGATATGCATAGTTTTGTAGCTCTTTGGACATAGTTCCAGTTGTTCTACAGAAAGGCTAGACCTGGTTCTTAATTCCATCAACAGTTTAATAGTGTAACTATTTTTTCTCATCCCCTCCAGCATTTGTCATTTCTGTTTTTTCTTTTTGGAGGGGGGAAGGCAGAGCAATTGGGGTTAAGTAACTTGCCCCAAATCACACAACTATTAAGTGTTAAGTTTCTGATTTCAAATTTGAACTCAGGTCCTCCTGACTCCAGGGCTGATGCTCTATTCACCGTGCCCCCTAGCCACCCCAGATTTGTCAGTTCTAATAGGTATGAGGTGGTATTTCAGAGTTGTTTAAATTTCCTTTTCTCTAATCAGTAGTAATTTAGAACATTTTTATATGACTATAGAAAATTTTGATAGCTTCTTCTGAAGACTGCCTGTTCACATCCTTTGAACATTTATCAATTGAGGAATGGCTCTTAGTTTTTATAAATTTGACTCAGTTCCTTATATATTTGAGAAATAAGGCCTTTATCAGAGAAACTTACTGTAAAATCATTTGACATTTCTTCATTGTCTATAATACCATTTAGCAAAATGTAGTTTTCCTGTTTATCTCTTTCAATTAGTTCTATTTTTGCTTTTGCTTTGTCTCAGATTATGATTCCCTCTCTCTCTCTTCTCCCCCTCCCCACAGTCTTCACTTTAGTTGAATCTTAATAGACTCTGTTCCAAACCTTCATTTCAGCTCTGTGTTTGTCTTTGTGTCCCAAGCGTGTCTGTCTGTTGTACGCAACATATTGTTGGATTCTGGTTTCTAATCCATTATGCTCTCTGATTTCTTTCTCTGAGTTAGTTCATCCCATTCATATTTCCAGTTATGATCCTTGACTGAATTTTCTTCCACCTCATTTTCCTCTGATTCTTCTTCTTTCTCTCTTTTTTTTAATCTTGCCCCTCCTAAAAAGTCTGTCTTGCTTCTGGCCATTGCCTCCCCCAACCTGCCTGCCCCCTTGATTATCTTCCTATCTCCCTATTAAGATAGTTTTCTTTATCTAGCTGTGTATAAATAAATATATCTATATATATACATATATCTATCTATCTATCTATCTATCTATCTATCTATCTATCTATCTATATTCTCCCCTCTTTGAACCAGTTCCAATGAGAGTGAAGTTCAAACATTGGCTGCCAACCTCCATTACTGTCTATGCCATAAAAGTCTTCTATTTAATTAAATATCCATTTCTCTTCTGAAGGACTATATTCAGTTTTGCTGGTATATTATTCTTGGTTATAATGCTAGAACATCATATTCCAAGCCCTATACTTCTTTAACATGGAAAGGGCTAAACCTTGTGTTATCCTGACTTGCCCCACAACATTTGAATGGTTTCTTTTTGGATGCTTTGTTTTCAATGTTTTTTCCTTGACTTGAGAGTTCTGAAATTTTGCTAATATATTCCTGGGAGTTTTCATTTTGAGATCTCTTTCAGGAGGTGATGAATGACTTTTTTCAATTTCTATTCTACCTTCTGGATTGGGGATATCAGGGCAGTTTTCCTTTTTAATTTCTTGAAATATAATGTCCAGACTCTCTTTCTGATCATGACTTTCAGGTAGTCCAATAAACAGTAAATTATCTCTCCTTGATGTATTTTCCAGGTCATTTGTTTTTCCAATGAAATATTTCACATTTTCTTCCATATTTTACATTCTTTTGACTTTGTTTTATTGTTTATTGATGTCTTATGGGGTCATTAGCTTCCTCTTGTCTAATTCTAATTTTTAAGCAATTTTTTTTCAGTGAGCTGTTGTAACTTTTTTTTCCCCATTTGACCAATTCTGCTTTTGAAGGAGCTCTTTTCTTTAGTGAATTTTTGTACCTTTTATTTACCATTAAACTAATTGTGTTTTTAAAGGTGTTATTTTCTACAGTATTTTTTGTGTGTCTCTTTTTATGAAATTGTTAATTCTCTTTTCATGATCTTCTTTATCATTCTCTTTTCTCCATTTTTTCTCTACCACTCTTATCTCTTTAATTCTTCCAAGAATTCTTGGTGGCTTTGGGTCCAATGAGTATTATTCTTTGATCTTTTGGTATTTCCACATTGTTGTCTTCTTCCAAGTTTATGTTTTTGTCTTCCCTGCCACCACAATAATTTTTTTATGGTCATATTCTCTTTTTAAGTTTGTTTGTTTATTTTCCGGTCTATTTCTTGACTTTGAACTTTATGCTGAAGTTGGGCTCTACTCACCAGGGGGTGGGCAGCACTGTACCAAGTTTCAGGGTTGTTCATGCGAGCCATTCTGGGAGTCTGCAAGTGTTCAGTGCTTCCAAGGTGGTTTATCCTTAGAGAGGTGTGATCACTCCTCTCCTGGTCTGTGCTCTTATCTTTACCCTGGAAATGCCCTGCTCCCCTGCAGTCACAAGTCCTCTTGGCCTTGGAAGTGTGACCAGGGCTCCTGTTCCTATGTGATCACTCACAAAAGCTCCTTTCTATTCAGAACTGCTTATGGGCAGTAGAGCTGCCAGTCAGCACCAGTTGCACCCAGTGCTGACCAAAGGTCCTCTGTAATCTCTTTCTGAACAGCAGTGTGCCCCTGGACCATTTCTGGCCTGAGAACGCCCAAAGCTGCAGCTGCTGTTGCTGTTGTCAAGTCCATCTCCAAGTCCCATCACTGGTGTTCCTCCCACACTCTGAACTTGTATTTCAGACTTCTCCTATGGACCTCCTAAACTGTCTTAGCCTGGAAAAAAATCTCTCTCTGATCTTTTGTTGGCTCTGCCTCTTCAAATTTCAGTTTGAAGCATAGTTTTAGAGTTTTCTGGAGGGTGATGTTTGGAGAGTTCAGTTGTATCCTGTCCTGTACTCTGCCATCTTAGCTCCACCCTCCCCCCCCCATGATAATATCACCCCGTCTTACCTGAGTAGGGACTGCTTACACAATATCCTTGGCAACTGATCATCTTGGTGATTTGATGGTTATTGTTTTATTCCCCATAGAATGTGAGCTCCTGTTGTGGATTAATCCTATATCTTTGCTGCTAGGGGAGACTGAGGCTAGGAGATGACTTGAGTTTGGGGATTCTGACCTGTGGTTGGGCTAAATCTGAAAAGGTATCTACACCAAATTTGACACTAATATATTGATGACCAAGGAACACTATGCTACCTAAGGAGGAGGCAAATTGACCCAGGTAAGAAGAATGAAGCAGGTTAAAGCTTTACTATTATCAGCATTGGGAGCAGTCCTACAGCTAGGTGCTGCACTTAGAGTCTGAGTGAGATAGGGAGAACCACTCCTATTCACCCCTCCCCCCAAATGAAAGAAAGAGGGAAAAAAGGAAGAAGAGAAGAAGAAAAAGAATGCAATCCCCTTGAGGGCAAAAGCTATTTTGTTTTTGTTTGGGGTCCTAGCACAATGTCTTAGATATAGCAGACACTTTTTGAATTGAATTGAATTGTACTGGATACTGTATCTTTATTTAAAAACAACCTAAAATATAATTCTCTTCCATGTCATAGTAAGTTTTTGGTGCCATACTGGAAGTCCCAATACCTGGTTTACTCATGCCACAAATTGCAAGAACCTTTAACAGATCATTTCCCATCTTCACAACTCAGTTTCCTGATCATAAAAATGAAATGATAGGAACAGGTGATCTTTGATATCCCTTCTACTTCTGTTTATCGTGATGGCTTGAAAGGCCACACCAAGCAGCTGTGCCTTGCAATGTGAACTATTCATTCCATGTGGTACTGAATTGGAACCTATCAGCCCAAGAAGCTCATCTCTTCCAGTTATCTATTGCTTCCTTTAATGCTCTTAAAGAGTGAGGGAGAAGAGACTATTTGACACCTTTAACGTAGATGGAGTATGAAGATTTTGGCCATTCCCTCCATTTCAATTTACAAAATTACTAGCAAGATTAGTTCAAAACACATGACAAATGCTTGTATTTGATACAAAATTTCCCAGAAAACAGGACAATCTCTAGGAAGCACCACTGAAAAACATTACTAGAAATTCTGAACCCTGGGACAGATTTGGTCAGAGGTGGGGGATGGAGTGTCTAAGGCAATCTCCTCTACATAATTAAGATAAATTAAGGACAGAGATAATAGGAATTGAGAATGTAATAGAATTAGGAACAAGTGGGCAAGGGTTCGGATGAGGAAAAAATTGGGTAACAAGAAAGTCAGTTTGTTATGACTTTTGATAACCTGTTTTTAAATTTTCATTTCCACCTTGGAAGTCAACAAATGCTGGAAATGAGGGCATGATTTCTTGTTTCGTTGATGTTCTAGATTTAAGAAAGTAAAAGGGGAAATGATAATAATGCAGATGAGACTTAAAAAGTGTGTCAGGCACATTTCTTTTTCCCAGAGAGTCTATTTTTAAACATTTACCAGTACAATCTTTACTGGGAGATAGGAGTTGAAATTTTGGTGGATGAGAGAGAGTGACCTTTGTATAATGGCAGTAAAGATCTGGACAAACTAAAGTGAGCTTTCTAAGAGAACAGGTGGAGCAATGTCTCAGAAAAGGCTAGTTGGGAGCAAAGATATGCCATCTCTTCCTCCCCCTGGCTCTGTATGTCAGGGAATGTGAAGGAAGAAGCAGCTAGTCATGAAAAGATTTCTAAGGGATGTGGGGTGGGTGCGGAAAGCAAGTTAGATTTCAGTGAATAGCAGAATATAAAAGCGATCAGAGAATGAGGTCTAGAGTCATAGATTTTGAGCTTAAAGGGACCTTAAAGTATATTTAGCCCAAATTTATTATTTTACAAATGAGGAACCTGAAGCCCAGAAAGGTTAAGTGACTTCCTCAAGCTTACATAATAGCAAGTAGCAGAAGTAGGATTTGAACTCAGATCCTCAAATTCCAAATTCCATGAATTTTTCTGCTGTACTATAGCAGGAAAAGATTCTCATTAGACACAGCAGAAAGACAGCAGAGCACAGTGTAGGGCGGAAAGAGCTAGTGCTGAATTCGCCATTAGCATTTATTCTAAGAGACATTAGCAAGCCTCCTTAAGGGAATAATATTCTTAGTTAAATTTTTAAAATTAAAGCTTTTTTTTTTCCTGGAGGGGAACCGAGAGAGGAAAAGAAACACAAAGCTCTCATGATAAATATCCATAGTCAAACAAAACAAGTTTCCCACATTGGTGATGTTCAAGAACCAACAACCTCGTTTTATACAATGAATTGACCACTTCTGTGTCTGGAGGTGGGTAGCATTCTTGATCATCACGCAGCTGATGCTGAGAATCTGTTTATTTGTTTCAATGAGGGCTGGGATTGGGAGTGATGCCCACCATAATCTGCCCTGTAGTAGGAGGGAGAGGGTCCCCAAACTAAGGGGGATTATTGGCCCAGGACAAGTGAGGGATCAGGTTGGTCTGCCATTTGGTACTGGAAAGAGTGCCTCCCGGATGGTTGGTATGTGAACAGAGCCCAGGCATTTCTGTGTGAATTCTGGCTCTGCCCACTGATACCAACCATCATAGTAATATTAGCTCATATTTTTTGTAGCATTTTAAAGTTTACAAAGGACTTTGTTCATAAGAAATCAGAGATGGAGAGTTTTATTTGGGCTTCTCTGGAAGTGATGAGGTTTATTCACCTTTGAAAACCTTCCTTTACCATCTCTTGGTAATACCCAGCTCTGAAAAGTGAACCATGTGTAATTAAAGATGGCATGTGAACATTGCCAAGTCAAGGCTAATGTGCCCAGGGCTGTCGGACCCATCAGAAGGAAGAATGACCAGCCACACAGCCTTCCACATGTGCATAATGGGGGATGCTACATTAAGAAATGCATTAATTTTTTATCATTCCTCAGTAATTAACATTGTATTTCTGCTGATAAACTCCATCAATATAGTGATTTGATTAGCAAAACACATTAAACTCCAATTACAGGGCTCCTGTATAATTTGATTTTGATTGGTTAGAAAAAATGCTGTTGTGTTGCATTCCTTCTCTGGCTTCTACACTGTGTCCCAGCCCCCTCCCATTTCCTCTCCCCTGAACCTCCAACCACTCTGAAATACCCAGTCTGGGCTCTATTCAAAATGCAGGTGATAATGGAAGATTTTAAAACATACTTAGCAAAGGGCATTCCTTCTTATGTTTACTAAGAATTAAATGGCATTTAGGTGCCAGCAGTAGGAGATGACATTTAGGGAATCTAATAGAGAGAAACCTCCAGATAACCCACTCCTCTACATCCTAGTAGGAGGCCTTCTGGCAAAGGAGATCACCTTTAAGGAAATCCAGATTCTCCACACAGCAATAAACAAAGCTGATTCTTCTTGGGCTAAGTGAACGTAAGTGGGCATGCATTTCAGAGTCTCCTACAGCTGGATAACAGCTGCCATCTGAGATCTGAAACTTTTTAACCTGTTAGTGAATCATTTTTATAGAGTTCTAGAGCCTGGGAGTTAGAAGGGATGAGAGAGACCATTTTGACTAATCCATGGTCCTATATGTTTAATCGCTTCTATAATATCCATCTCTGATGAGGGGTGCTACCTACCTCTTGGCAAAAAAGCATTTAGCAAACCCTGAAGCAGTAGGAAAAATGAGTTGTCATCATCATCATCATCATCATCATCGTCGTCGTCGTCATCAGAAGCTAGAGTCTCTGTCTTTGTTGTTGTGTAGGAATGGGCAGTTAGGTTGTATAGTGGGTAGACTGCTGCAAGTGGAGTCAGGAAGAACTAGGTCCAAATCTTATCTTAGAGACCCACTAGTCATGTAACCCTGGGAAAATTGCTCAAATTCTCTCTCTCTCTGTTTCCTCATCTGTAAAATGGGGAGAGGGAAAGCAGAACAGCATTTATCTTACATATTTTTTGAGGGGATCAGATGAGACAATGCATGTAAAGTACTTTGGAAATTTTGAAGTTCCATAAAAATGCCAGCTATCCATCATCTGCTTGAACATGATTGGGCATTTGTAATGTCCTTGAGTAGAATAATAGGGTTTTGAGTGAGAAGGGATGTTAAAGATGTATTATTTCACTGTTTCACTCAGGTGAGAATGCTAGCAATCCATGGACCTCAGTAATTGTACCCTTCTCTTTCCCACCTCTAGGCTTTTCCTTACATTATTCTCCAGGACTGGAACAGACCCCTTTGAAAACTTTGCCTTTTGAAATACCTCCTATCTTTCAAGATCCAAGCCAAGTACTACATCTTCCCTTATGGAAAAGGCAGTGGATTAGAGTTAGAAGACCTAGGCTTTCCGAAGCATTGGTCCTGACCCTAGGTAATCACAACTTCAATGAGGCTAAGTTCCTTCTCCACAGAAAGGAGATTCTAATATTTGTGGTGCATACCTCACAGGGTTGTGCAGAAAGTTGACTTTGAAGGCTTATAGAAAGGTACTTTCACGCACTGTCTTCTTCCAGAGTTGAAAGGGATCTTTCCTTCCTCAGATTTGTTATCCTGCCTCCTATGGGCTTCTCTTGGGACTTTTTATTTTGTTTCATTTCCCTCCCTGTACCTGCCTTTTCTCCTGTACTATACTTTTGAGAGGAGAGATTGCATCTGATGTCCTCTTTGTCTTTCCAACAGTTCCTAGGAGAAGACCATGTCATATATAGAGAGAGACATTTAATAAATATTTGCTAAATTGAATCAAATACTCTAGATCCTCTCTACCAAACAACATTTTGTCCCCTCCAAAAGGAATGACTAGGAAGGTAACAAGAGATTCCCAATGATTTGACAAATGAAGAAAATGAAATGATAAAGGAGAAGTTTTAAAATACCCATACAAGTTAGTACCAAAGAACCTTAGACTTAAAGGCAGAGATTTTTTGTCTTTAATTGAATTCCCTATCATGACTAGTATAGAGGTGGGCGTACGATGGACTCAACACATACTTCTCTGAATGATTGTAAGCTTTACATGGAGGAAGAGATGGTTTGACTCAAGGTCTGGAAGGACCATGGCCATGACCACCAAAAAAGTGCTAAACAGAGGAACTGAGTTTGAATCCCAGCTCTCCTACTTACTATCAGGGACAAGTCATTTGATATTTCTGTGCCTCACCTTCCTCATTTACAAAATGGGTGGGATAAGATAACCCACAAACCCAGGGGCAGGAGTGGTGCCTGTTTTGTATAGCTTGGACTTGAGCCAGGCCTTCTGGGATCCTACCTATAACTTAAAATTTCAGTATGAGTGGTTTTTATTTTTGCTCAGCCATTTTTCAGTCATGTCTAGCTCTTTGTGACCCAATTTGAGGTTTCCTTGGCAAAGACACTAGAGAATTTTGTAATTTCTTTCTCCAGCTTATTTTACAGATGAGGAAACTGAGGCAAAAATGGTTAAGTGACTTGCCCAGGGTCACATAGATTGTAAGTGTCAGAGGTGAGATTTGAGCTGAGGAAGATGAGTTTTCCTGACTCCAGACTGGTGCTCTCTCTCCACTGCACCACTTGGCTCCCAAAGAGTAAGCTTTTTTACCTTAGAAATTAAAAAAAAAATGATTTATTGTTTTGTTGTTTGTCTAGACTTCAAAAAGTGATGAAAAAATGTTCCTAATGTGGATTAAACTTACAAGTGTTGTGGGTACATTTCTCAGTCAATAATATTACTGGCACCTCCTGACCTGGGCCAGTCCTAGAAATAGAGAGGGAAGTCTGGTTGATGTCTTTGCTGCTGGAGGCATAGAATGAGGCTCAGCTCAGAGAGAGTTGGTGTCCAAGGCTTTAATAGAATCGCTGCTGCCTTAGCAATACCTTTCTGACCCAGCCTGGGCAGTTTTCATGCTAAATATGGAGGTAGGTGGAACTTACTTTATCTGAATTATTATTATTTTCACCTTGGAACTGTATCTTTTTATCCTTTGTTATTAATAAAGTTATTTTTTTACTTCATTTTGTGGTTCTTGAGTATCTTATTGTATTCTACCTCTGAATCAAAATCACCAGACTGCCTTTAGTTTGAGCTACTCCAGAGTATTTGGCTTGATTATGAGAGATTGCAATCACTTCTTAGTTATTTTTTATTCAAGTGGGGGAAAGCTAGAGACAAAGAACTGGATACTCAAGGAATTAGATGGCCAAAACCAAAACCCTGGTGTCCTATGGATGTTGAATTTATAAGGGTAGATGTGCCCTGCTGTCTTTTCCATGTCTTTCTGATTAGTAACAAATAACCTTTCATTTTCCTACAGCATTCAATGCCTAATCCTCAACTGTCCCTGAAGACTGGAAACAAAAGAGCACGTCTGCATTCCAAAGTCAAGGATAGATATGAAGGTTACTGAGTGAGGGGGAATGTAAAAGCAATGTAGT
>JAQQSW010010328.1:0-13014 GCA_028646575.1 Pseudocheirus occidentalis | reverse complement strand
CATCATCTGACACTATAATCTCTCTCACAGGATATTCTCCCTCTCTCTCTGGGTTCTCATGACAGTTCTTTCTTTATTCTCCTTCCTATTCTGCCATTCCCTCCCAGTCTCCTTTGCTGGATAATAGGATTAGAGATAGAAGAGCCTTAGAGACCATCTGGCTTAACCCCCCTTATTTAATAGTCAGCATCACCCGTGCCTCATCCCTGAAATGTGTGGTATACAACAGCAGTGGTGTCAAACTCAGCACGATTGGGGGTCCCTACACTGTCCACAATAATCTCTATGTGTCACATACTAACCTGGCTTTAAAATGTAATACAAATGTGTTTTATTGCATTTTTACTCACTTTGTTAAATATTTCCAAATTATCTTTTAGCCTGCTTTGGGCTGCACTTGGGAGTGTTGTAGGACACATGTAGCCCACGGGCCATGCAATTAACACCTCTGTACTACAGAGATGGGTCCTTGACTCTGTTCCCTTGGCAATCTCATCAGAACCCATGGATCCATGTGAAGATGACTAGGATTATATATGCAGCCCTAGTCTCTCTCCAAAACTTTAATCTCATTTCATCAATTGACTATTGGATGTTTCCAAGTGGGTATGACATAAATGTCTTAAACTAAACAGGTCCAAAACAATTCATTCTTTCCTTACTCCAACTCCCTCAAGTCCAGTGCTCTTCCTCACTTATCTGTTTCTTTTGAAGAAATGAAGGAGTCACCCTCCTAATCACCCAGGTTTAGTCTGTCAGTCAACATGCATGTATCAAAAGCCTGCTATGCAGCAGATGTTCTGCTAAACTCCGGGAATACAAAAAATAGGGCAAAAGATAGTCCTTGTTCTCAGGGAGCTCATAGTCTAAAGGGTCATAGGCTTGAAGTCCTATTTGACTTTTTCCTTTACCTCACCCCCACCCCTCTATCCAGACATTTGTCAAGGCTTATAGAGTCTATCCCTGCCTATCTTGTATGGGTCTTCTTTTTTCTACTCATGTGAATTTCCCCTAGTTTTCTAGCCCATAATACTAAAATGACCTTCTAATTCATCTCCTTATATCCAGTCTCTCTCCTCTCTAGTACATTCTTCACATAGCTACCAGAGTGATGTTTCTAAGGTACATGTCTGATAATGCTGCGTCCCTGTTCAGGAGGCTCTAGTGAGTCCCAATTGCTGTTCACATAAAATGCAGACACCTTTAAGGTCTTCAGTCTGGGCCCAACTGGCCTTTCTAGGCTTTCCACATATGACTGTCTTTCATGAACTCTCCATTACAGCCAAATTGACCTGCTTACTTGCTATTGTCTTTCTATGACATTTCAAAGTTTCATCTATTATCTCTGGGCCTCCTAAGGTTCATTGACTCCAACTAGTTATCTCTGCTAGGTGCTGATAAGGCCAGAATTGTACATTCATTACTCCCTTTCCCAAGGGATAGGGCCTAGGCCATGAGAACAAATTCTGGTTTTGTTCTGTAAAATTTGGATTTAGTCAAAGGGCCTCACTTAAGGATCTAGAAGGCCACATATAGCTTCAAGGCCACAGGTTCCCCACCCTTGGGATAGGCAGTTTTGCTCTGTTCCATCACCACAGACTACACTTTTAAATCTGGTCAACCCAGATGTAAATGTAAAGTGCATATTTTTGGTCAAAAGGAGGCTTTGAACATTAAGCCTAAATTTGCTTCTTTTAACTTTTAGCTGGGTAGATAGATGAGGAGGCAGACTAGCAAGTGTGATCTTATCTCTGCTTTTCATAAATAATATTAAATGCTGTTCAATTGATAGTAATGTCATCTTCATATATAAAGAACAGAGTTAGACATACCTTGTTGAATATGGAGAAGATTATGACCAGTGTATACTCTTCTTATTTCTTGGATATCCACTATACAAGGTGTAATGGTAATGGAAATGTGAAGATCTTCCCTGTCCCTTAAGGGGTATGCTTGGGTGCTTGTTGAATACATGTGGTCCTCTAGATCCTCAAGTGTGGCCTTTGACTAAATCCAAACTTCATGGAACAAATACCCTTAATAAAAGGCCTCGAGGCCACAGGTTTCCTACCCCTGATTTAGTCATAGAATCTAAGAATAAAATGGAAGAAAGGTCATTTTGTCTAGCCCTCACCTAATATGAATCTCTTCTACAATACACCCAACAGGTGATCATCCAGACATTACTTTAAGATCATGAGTGAAGGGAGGGGCTTACAGTCTCCTTAGTTTTTCTTGACATTAAGCCTAAATTTGCTTCTTTTAACTTTTAGCTATCTCCTGTATATTTCTAGACAGTATATTTGTCTTAATGCAACAGCAACAAAAAGTGCAAGAGAGAGAGAAAGAGAGAGTGATGGCACTAGTTTTATCCTTGTGATACTCCATCAGAGATCTTCCAAGCTAACGAGCTTCTCTTTAGACTTTGTAATACAACCAGTTCTCAGTTCATCCTATGATATTTTCATCTAGCCCACATCTATCCATTTTAAATACAAGAATAGCATGAAAAATTCGTGATATTGATATGATATAATAGCATGAAAAAATAGCAAAAAAAATTTTGCTAAAATCTAATTTGAAAAAAAGAAATAATGACATGATCTAATCTTTTAAAAAATTTATTTACTTTATTTTAATATATGAGATAAAATAAGCATTTCTATAATATAATAAAATAAAAAAGTATTATAGATAAAAGCACAAATCTATTATGTACAACTTGCTATTCCTTTATATATATATATGTTATCATGTAAATTTCCTTTTTTTCCTTTTTAATTCCCTCCCCCATCCATTAGACACAAATATGTGTGCATGTATATGTGTATAGTTAAATATATATGTAAAATTATTCTTCAGATGCTTCTATGTATTGGTTCTTTCTCTGGTTCAGATAGCATCCTTCTTCGCATGTCCTTTGTAGTTAATTACAACCTATTCTTGATCAAACCCTGCTAGGTTTTTATAACTTACCTCTTTTTCATGTTTAGCAATCATCCCTTCAACAGTATATTTTAGAATTTTACTAGAAATTAAAGAGAAAAAAAAGAGAAGTTTCAGATTCTATTTTCTTCCCTCTTAGAAAAATGACAGCTTTACCCTGAAGTATCTTTCCTTTTCTGTAGGAAACATTATGAGTCTGTGGAAAAGGGGGCTCTTTAGGCAGGAGGCAATATGTTTGTGCCCCCCCCTCCAGAAGGCTGCATCTTCCTGAGGTTACCTCTCCCTCCCTATTTAGGAAAATCTTGTCTTCAAGGTTTCTCAAACTTTCCATTAGCTTAGAGTCCAGGGGTTGAAAAGGAGAGGCAAATTAAAAGTATGATGGGGTCCTTGAGAAGGGAAAGGGGGATCCTCAAGGATCCTGGGTCCCTGAAGAACAGGATGCCACAGGGACAGGGAGATGCTGCCCCAGCCCTGGAATTCTCTGCTCCTATGACTTGCCCCAAGAGAGGGGTTGTGAGCGTAGCAAGGCAAGAGGTAGAGTCAGCACCTAAGTCCTATCTAGAAGGCTATGGCTTATTGGGGATGTTTGTGTTCACCCTTCCAGTGACTTTAATTTGCCTTGAAGCTTCGCTTAAACTTTCCAAGAGATGCAGGGGGTGGGAGTGAACTTGGAAATCAGGATATATCTAGAAGAATTAAAGAACCCTCCTCCTTATCTAAGTTCCTGGTCTTGAGTCATGAGACCAAGGACTGCTACCCTCATTCTCCCAAGGGAAGTCAAATTTCAACTACTGTGCTGAAAGAATGACAGACTGGGTGGAGGAAGAACTGAGTTCTAGCGTCTGCTCTTACACTAACTCAAGGTCTGTTTACTCCTCTTTAAAATGAGTGGGTTGGATTAGTTGGGTGCTAAGGTCCCTTAGAGCACTAACAGTCTATGAGTATGTGATATCTAGACTCCAAATGATTCCGCTTCAATTTCAGTCATTGTTGAACGTGGTCAAATCACTTACTGTCTCTAGAGCTTCATTTTTCTACTCCACAGAGTCAAGGAGCTATACTAAATCTCTAAGCAGTTTTTGGTCTTGGTGGGGAGGGCATAGCACCTGGTTTTAAGCTTTCTTTTAAGTTTCCTGTGCTATACTTCAAGGATTACCAATCAAATGCACACCCTCACCCCCAGTAATCTTTGAATGCCAAAAGAAACAACTAGTTATTAAGATGAATTTAAATAGGATGTATTGTGTATCGCTGTCCTTATAAAGCAGGGGTTCTGTGAACTTTAAGGAAAAAAACAAACAACTTGATAACTATGGTTTCCTTTGTAATCCTATGAATTTCATTTTATACATTAAAATATACTGAGAAAGAGTCCAGAGGCTTCACTACACTGCCCCCCAAAGTCCAGGAGCTCAAAAGCCGTTAAGGACCCCTGTGGTGGGGGTAGCAGCCTCACCTTTATCCGTGACCTCCTGGTAACCTGGGTTCCTTGTCTCTCTCCTCAAGGACTGGTGTCAGCCCACATCCTCCAAGTGACTATGCCTATTACAGTGCATACTCCAGGAGGGTTTGTAGTCTTTGTCCTTGGTATGACAATTCCTAGTTATGATTCTGTCTGAAGCCCTTATTGTCTGTTGGCAGCAGGGATGAAAATTTTGGTTTCTTGCCTTAGAATTCATAATCATAATCAGTGCTTTCTATATTCTGTAGTAGAAGTAGCAGCAACAGCAGTAGCAGAAGAAATAGCAATAGCCATAATAATAATAGGAATGTTGTTATTGTTGATGGTGTTCTATTGTGCCTGACTCTCCATGACCCTTCTTGCCTAACTGTTCATGAGGTTTACTTGTCAAGGACACTGGAATGGTTTGCCATTTTCTTCTCCAGTGAATTAAGGCCAGCAGAGGTTAAGTGACTTGCCCAGGATCATACAGCTAGTAGTGTCGGAGGGTGGATTTGAACTAAGGTCTTCCTGACTCCTACTGCTATACTGCATCCATTGCACCACATACCTAACTAGTAATGAATTTGACAAATATCGGCAAATTCCCCATCTGATCCTGGATACATGCCTGTGGAAAATGACAGGTCTCTCTTTTTAATGTCCATTGACAAATAGCTGCCTCTGAATCTCTTAGCAGGGAAATTCTTACCATTACTCTTCATTTTTTAACCCTTCCCTTTATTGGATGACCTCTCACATGACAACTTCTGTGTGTTCATGTCACCAAACCACAGAACTGAGAGATGAAAAGGACCTCTGCCGCCATCCTGACCATTCTGTACCCGTAAGGAATCCCTCCCATGACGGACCCTCCTCAGGTAGCATCTCCTCCCTACTCCAGGTCCAGCCCTTCAGAAAGAGCCTCATACCTGTGCCTTAGCTCCAAATGTTCTGTGGTCCTTTTTCCGTTTTCCTCTGTCACTTTCTTCTGCCTTCAACCTTCTTAAAATAAGTCAAGTTTATCCACTTCTTCATATCCATTTTATTACCATCACACTGAATCTTTTCTTCTGTTCTTTTTTCTTAAAGGAACATTTTGTTCTCCCAGTAGCCTAGAGAGCAGAAAAAATATCAGTATAGCCCCTTTATCTTCTTTTATTAGAGGGAAACTGGACTTTTAGGTTGAGTAACATTCACTTTAATGTAGTAGGATTTTTTTTAAATTAAAAAACAAAATCCATGTAAACTGAATACATGTGAGTTTCTTATTGTGTGGTCCTCTCATTAAAATAAATGTTTGTGCCCTTGTTCTTGAGTATTTATTATTTCAAATTTGGTGATAATATCCTTTAAGGTCAAATTTTGGGCATCTAGGTTATACAGTGGATAGTGTATGGGGCCTGAAATCAAGAAAACTCATCTTCCCAAGTTTGAATCTGAATTCATACACTTATTAGCTCTGTGACCCTGGGCAAGTCACTCAACTCTGTTTGCCTCAGTTTTGCCATCTGTAAAATGAGCTGGAGAAGAAAATGGCAGACAGCTCTAATATCTTTGTCAAGAAGGCCTCAAATGGAGTAATGAAAAGTCAGACATTACTGAAAAACTGAACAATAACAACACAAAAGGCCAAATTATATGAGAAAAGCTCATCCTGTATTGATCAAGCAGAATAAAACTATTCTACATCAACAGCATCTAATGATTCATTAAACCGTTTAAGAACTATTCATTCTTTTGAAAACCATTTAAATGATTAGTTAATAATTTGTGGTTCACACAGACTTATTAGAGTATTTAATAGTTGCTTTTCCAATATGAGTTTCAGGTTTAAACTGTTCTTTCATTATCATACAGTGGAAAGAAGATTGGTTTTCAAGTCAGAGGATGCACCTAGGTTAAATATTGATTCTGCCATTTATTACTTGTGGCATTTTTTGGCAAATTACATAAACAATCTGCTGAAGTTTGGTTCAGAGAGTATATATCACTGGTGACCATAAATTCTTGCTTTTCTTTCCTCTAGCCCCCATTTACTCTTTTAAAATAAGCTTTCCTATAGAAAATGACACCTTGGCAAAAAGCAGCATTTAGCACTTAAATATCAGTGGTTTGAAGCAACTGTCCCAAGAGAAATAGTTTTGACAGAAGGAACTGTCTTTGATCATACTCTCTATTTATGCCCTTTGACCTTGTTCAGATTATAGACACTTTCCCAGAAAAGTAATTAGCAGTTGTATTTATTTAGTCTTTTTTTATGTATTAAACATATTTGGAGAAAGCCTTAATTTTTAGAGGTTAATAGGCATCCAAAACGATATTGACCCATTAAAGTCTCCTGATGAAAGGTTAAAGCTACATGGTATCAGACACAACATTTTAAATGAAATAGATGCTCAGAAATATGTTTTGAAGCACTGACCCGCTGAAAGCTTATGTATCTGTTTAATCTGTGATGAAAAGAATTTGTTAAATATTAAATCCTTTTAAAAGACAACTTAATTCTTAAAGTATCAAGTTTCTTTTTAAGGCAATAATAAATATAACATAGCTATAATCCTGTCATAAATATCACAATATAAAAGAATATAAGAGGTTTTTTTGAAAGTTTTAAGTTAAAGTCACAATCTAGCATAGAAGAATCCCATTTTTAAGGATTCTGTTGATTCTAAAATTAGTCTGCTATGAAAGGATTCTCATGAAAAATAGAAATTGACATTTATCTTAAGAAGCTTATTGAAATAAAATTCTACTTCACAATAAGAAAGAAATCACTAAGTCTAGGTTTGCTTCAAAACAATTTTAAAATCATATAAAAATCTCAATAAGCATCACTAAAATCTGGTTCACTATTAGTTTTCATCTAATAAAACTGAAATTTCCATAAAATATCCCTTTATTGACTAGCTTGGAAATGTCCCTGGGGAAAAAGAAATATATGTGTATATGTATATGCACATATGTATTATGTATGTGTGTATATATGCATATATACATATATATGATTGAATAGACTATTAGGATATCCTATGTATATGCATATATATGTATACACATATACATAGATGCAGATATAGATGTAGATGGATATAGATATAGACATAGACATAGACACAGACATAGACATAGATATAGGATATAGATATAGATATAGATAGATATACATTTAAAGATCTAGTGGCTTAGGACAAGACATATTATGAAATTTACCTAGCTTTTCAAACTTTGTTATTTAGCCTGTTTGTACTAGCTGTCCTTAAAAACTCACTATTATAGGCACATGCAAGAAAAAGTGAGTTTTGCCTCAAGTGATTTGGAATACTGTCATATTTTCAAATGTGACATTAGGAAATCATATCAAGAATTTGGAAAACATCAAAGGTATGTTAATACATATGCAAATAACTAAAAAGAAAGCTGCCTTGTTTTTATCACTTTTCTTTCTTGTTCAAATAATCAGTGGTTTTCTGATTGGTTTGTTAATTTTTTTTTCTCTGTTCCATTTTATAGATTATCTCTACAACACATATGTATAACTTTAGTCATGGAATTGTGGATCCTGGATTTTGAACAGGTCAGCTAGTTATAGGATTATAGTTCTAGGCTGGAAAGATTCTCAGAAGTCATTGAGATCAAACTCGTCATTTTAGAAGATGAGAAAATTTAGGGCTGAAAATGTTAAGTAACTTGCCCTAGGTCACATAGTTTCGAGGCAAAATTTAAATCCTGGTCTCTGACACCAGAGCTGGTACTCTTTCCACAAAGCCTTTTATTTTACAGATTAGGAAACTGAGGCCCAGGGAGAGAACTGAGGAGTGATTTGTCTGTAAATATAAACTCCTTAAAGGAAGGGATGCAGTCACCAATTTTTCCTTTTTTTTTTCTTTTACCAAATTTTCTTATCCCTAGCAAATGGCACAGTAAACTACACATGGTAAATTTCAGTAAGGGCAGTCTGAGTTTAATTAAATTGAATATATCTCCTTTTACACAACATGGATGTGAAGCATTCTTATCAGACTTTCAGAGAAGCTGTGGAGATATAAAAGGAAACAGGAAGCAGAACAATTTGTTGCTATCTGATTTGGCTTTTGGAAATGAAATAGTTATTCAAACTGAGCAGGACTATAGAAGTCCCAGTTTGGCTTCATATCCATATTTATTTCAAGAGTGATTTGATGCTACTATTTCTTTAGGTGATTGTGTTCTTGTTTTGTTTTACAGCGGAAATTAAAATATGTTTTAAATACTACCATGGCATTAGTGGAGCCCTGAGAGCTACTACCCCATGTATTACTGTGAAAAATCCTGCTGTGATGGTAAGTACAGTTTGCATACCCCACTTTTAAATATAGGCATGACCAGGCATCACGACCATTGCTGTTAAGGCAACATTGCCATACTTATGGAGGACAACAGAACAGGAAATGTGTCTACGACATGGAGAGCCTCCATTCCGAAAGCACAACAAACCATAGGCATTTCCCCAGTTTAAATAAGGAAACAAATTCTAGAATGCGTCAATGGAGACAGGGAAGGAGGGAGGAATTAGAAGTATTCTTCTCATTACAAAAGTGTTCTTCGTTTTATAAAATGATTAACTGTAGAATACCTTTAAATGGAGGCCCTTCAGTGAATTCAACACTAGTCAGTGTTTGCTCAGTTGAGAGAATCCACGTGGTTTGTGCCATTGCTAATTAAGATGGGAGATAAAAAATAAGGCATCACTAAAATTATAGCATAAGGTAATGGCAAAATGTACTTCTCCTACAAAACATGGTATTTACGTACAACTTTTCAGTATACCTATTGAATGAAATGAAGTTCAACTTTTGTTGGGGAAAATTTTAGACAAATCTGGTCATTCCAAAACAGTGAAAAATATTGACTCTCCTAGAATAAGATCTTGACAATCCTGTGTAAATTTTTTAGGCTATTTGTGGTGAAGTATCTATGTATTAATTGGTATTCTTCAAATGATCAGAATGTCCTAGGTTCAGAAAGAAATCTCTCCATACTTGAAGGTGTCTCTAGAAAATCAGCTTGAGGGACCAGCCCTAATTCCAACTATCTGCTGTCTCCCACCTTAGCAGTTTTATTATGCCCAAAGGATCATAGCTTTAGAGATGAAAGAGAATTTGGGCCATTGAGTATGAATTCTTTATTTTATAGATTAAGAAATTGAGTTATAGAGAAGATAAGTGACTTGCCCAAGGTCACACATTTACTAAATTATCTGAATCAGGATTTGAACCCAAAGTCTTTCTGACTCCAAATTCAATCTTCTACTCTGCTATGTTGCCTCATCATGTAAAGATGAAAATGATTTAAAAGGGAAAGAGGGGAAAGTATACTTGGTTTTATAAAGTTTTGGTGAAATGTCCCCATATCCTTTTAGTCTTTGGTATTTTGTCTCCCTAGCTTTTTAAATTCGAAAGTTCACAAGAAAAAATGGGAAAAGAGCTGCTGCTTCTTCTTCCATACTATATAGTATAGACAGGAATTTTTTTAAATTTTCACCTTTATTAACTGTAGAAACCATCATGAGACATTTCTGTTACCTGATGAACAAAGACTGAAGATGTTGGCTGTTTGGGTTGCTACACAGTTGCCCTCTAGTGATAGTTCTGAAGAGGTCACCCTCAATTTCTTCCTCTCTTTAGGAACTGCGTAATACTTTAGGATCTGGGCAAAGAGGGGGAACAATTCAGATTAACATGAAAGGAGTTGTGGGTTGTATCTTTCACCAAGAAGCTTTGATATTCCTGGCTTGATGTCACCTGAGCTCTTTCCTAGGTGCCAGTGGGGCTGAGTAATCTCTTTATTCTCCCTTAATTTTTTATCTAGCTCAGGGGTGGGGGAACCTGTGGCCTCAAGGTCACATGTGGCCCTCTAGATCCTCAAGTACGGCTCTTTGACTGAATCCAAACTTCACAGCACAAATCCCTTTAGTAAAAGGTTTTGTTCTGTAAAACTTAATATCTGTCAAAGGGCCGTACTTGAGGACCTAGAGGGCCACATGTGGTGTGGTGGCCAGAGGTTCCCCACCCTGATCTACTCTTTGAAGAAATGGTTATCTAATCTTGAAGACAAAGCATCTAGGCAAATAAATTACCAAAAATTAGATAATCAATCCAAACCTTCAGCTAAACAGTCATACAATAATCAATAGCTGGGCCGCAGCCAGAAGAAATAAGAGTTCAGTTTAATTCAAAGAATAGCTCAGGAGACCTGGATTTTATTTCTCGCTCTCCTCCTGATGATTTACCTGAGGATCAGTTTTTTATTTGCAAGAAGAAAACGGACTACATGACTTCTAAAGTTCTTTCCAGTTCTAATATTCTATGACTACAAGAATAGGGCTTGATAATCATTGAAGTGCAAAATCAATTACTGAATGGACCTCTGGTTATAGCTTCACATCCCTCACACTGCCTGTTTTCTTATATGTTTTTAGGTGTTTGCTAGTTTTCATTATTCATGTCTATATTTTTATGGAGCTTTGGAAACTATTTGAAAAATCCTCAGGAATCATTCATCTATCCATTTAGGCTTAGCTGTAGCTTGTGCCAGTCTTGAGTATTTTAATATACTTTGGCATTTAACAACTATGAGTAGGGACTGGCATAATTTGACTTTAGAATGTTAAAAAGTGAGTGTACTTGACAACCTTGAGCCGACCAGGGTGCCTTCAGTGACAGTTATCTTTGATGAATGAATTAATTGAAGTAACTTATTAAGTGCTATGTACTAAGCACTATACTGAGCACTGAGGATATAAATGCAAAAGGGAGGACAATCCCTGACCTCAAGAAACTTATAATTGAATAGGAAGAGATAAAATAATAGCTAAAATTTTTGTATCACTTGGTGGCATCTGGCAGGTGATGCAGTGGATAGAATGGCAGGCTTTAAGTCAGGAAAACTTAACTTTCTGAGTTCAAATATGACTTCAAACACTTACTAGCTGTGTGACCCTGGGCAAGTCACTTAACTCTGTTGACCTTAGTTCCTCCTCTGTAAAAATGATCTGGGGAAGGAAATGACAAACCACTGTAGTCTCTTTGCCAAGAAAACCCCAAATGGGCTCAAGGAGAGTTGGATGTGAATGAAACAACTGAACACATATATTGCTTGAACACAAATAAAGTGCTTTTCATATGTGATTTCATTTGATCTTTGCAATGACCCTATAAAGGGAGGAGCTTTTATTCCCATTTTATAGATTAGGGAGCTGAGACTCAGAGAAATTAAATGACTTGCCCAGGGTCACATAGCTAATAAGTCTCTGGAGCAGGATTTGTACTCAGCTCTTCTTGATGATGAGTTCATCATTCTGTCAACTATATCTCTTAGCTACCTTGTTATGGAAGGTAGTGGTAGTCAGGGAGGGATCTTTTGGTTTAGACAATTATAGGAATGGGTAGGGGGATGTAGCATAAAAGAGGCATGTTGACATACGTTTTCCAGTAGCAATGGCAATATTGATTTGATTAAGGTTCTAGAACTAGAAAGGAAGGGGAAAGCTATGGGAGAATGACAGAAGATGTGAATGCAGTGGTAAGGCAGCTCACAGGAGCATGGTGGGAAGTAAAATGAAACATGACCGGGGCTGGCCTAGGCACAGCAGACAGCATGGAACACTCACCAGTAAAGGCAGCCATGCCCCAAAGCATGGCTAAGTTCCAGAGCTGAAATGAGAAAAAAAAAAACGCAACTCTCTGTGGAAAATATAAATTTATTTTTCTTGAATGAATAATTTTATTGGGAAGCTTGATTTGAAAAATTCTCTGCCACTATATATGAGCGCTTACTTATGCATGATAGACCTGGTATAAAACACTTAAAAAGACCCTTGTTTTGTTTGGTTTTAGTCGGCTTTGGTAAATGGTGGAAAGAATTTAAAATACAAACCAAATAAAGCATTACATTAGTAAACATTTTGAAGTAACCGTTATCCTAGTTAATACTAAAAAATAAATGAAGTCAAAAATTAGGGCAATGCAAGAAAAGAAAACCAAAAGAAACTCCTGAAATTGCCTAATAGCTTCCAAATCTAATCAGAATCTTTCCAGCTTCTGTTTTCTTGGTCTGGAGTAATCAGTCTCTAAATGTCACTAAAGGCATCAGATTTTCCCAGCCTAAAGAAAAGCATTGCATTGGTGCTATTGGTTTTGCATTAAGATCACTCTGTTACAATCTGTGGATACCTTTGAGGTAATTAATCTGTTTTAAGTATGCTATGAAGACCATCACTACATTCCTATATTCAGAAATCCTTGAGTACCATTAGAATAAAAATATAGAACATTTCAGATCATAGATCAGATAATAAATTTGGGTGGGTAATGTGATCTGATCAAGGTTCTATAGAGTGCTCTCTCTCTCCCTCTCCCTCTCTCTCTCTCTCTCCTTCTTCCCTCTCTCCCTCTCTCTCCCTCCCTCCCTCCCTCTCTCCTTCTCCCTCTCCCTCCCTTTCTCCCTCTCTTCCTTCCTTCTCCCTATCTCTTTTCCTTTTCCTTCCCTTCCCTCTTTCTCCCTTCTCCTCTCTCCTTCCTTCTCCACTTCCCCCTTCCTTTCTCTTCTTCTCTCTTCCTCTCTTCTCCACCTCCCCTTTCCCTTTT
>JAQQSW010010327.1:0-13014 GCA_028646575.1 Pseudocheirus occidentalis | reverse complement strand
TGTTGCCTTCCTCCCATTCCATGCTTTGATCCTTTTTGTCCCCAAAAAAGGAATCTAAAGTTAGATTGCTGTTCTTACTTTTCTTCCTTTGCCTGCTCATGTTGCCAGTCAGTTACTTGACTTTTGGGCTCAATAGAACTCTGCTTCCAGAGGGGAGCACTTTGTCACAAATCGCTGGGGTTTTCACAGCTGACAGAGCTATTAGGAGGCTGCTGCAGCCCCCACCAGCTTTGGCTCACTGAAAATGCACCTCAGGACCACCACCCAAGACCACAATCCTGATCCAGGAAGTTTAAGGCAAGAACACTTAGCCTCTGAATGATCACTTGGCCCCCCTGCAATCTGCAGGCTGGGAGCTTTTGAAGCAGCCATGTGGAAGTGGCTGCAGGGCTGCTGCTTCTACTGCTTCCTTGCCCTTGAGGCAGTTCAGCTGGACCCTCTCCCCTGAATTTAGCCAAGTTCCACTAACCTTTCACTTAGTCCTTATTTCTTATGTCTTGATAATTCTGGAAATTGCCACAGCTGCCCCTGATCCACTCTCTTGAACGCTCCAGCTGCAGCTTGCCTGACCACCTTGGGGTCAAGCCAAGGTTTTAGGCCAGGTTGGTTTCAGCTCCCAGTTCGCTGCAATGAGCCCTTCTCGTCATGCCTGCCAAGTTGCCTTCAGCAGGAGATGTGTTTTAATGTAATTTTTTGAATTCTGGAGCCCTAAAATTTGTTTAGAGTCATATTTTATGAGTATTTGACATGATTATGTGGGAGCTGTGGAGTGTTCCTGCTTCTATGCCGCCATCTTGGCTCTGCCCTTGGAATTATTTTCTTCAGTGAGCTTTTGTACCTCCTTTTCCATTTGGCTAATGCTTTTGTTGTTGTTGTTGTTTTTAACACATTCTTCTCCTCACTGGCTTTCTAGACCTCTTTTGTCATTTGGGTTAGTGTTTTTTTAATGTGTTATTTTCTTCAACCTTTTTTTGTGTCTCCTTTAACAAAGTGTTAACTTGTTTTTCATGATTTTCTTGCATCGCTCTCATTTCTCTTCCCAATTTTTCCTCTACTTCTCTTACTTGATTTTCAAATCCTTTTTGAGTTCTTCCATGGCCTGCAACCAATTCATATTTTTCTCGGAGACTTTGGATGTAAGAACTTTGACTTTGTTGTCTTCTGGTTGTATGTTTTGATCTTCCTTATCACCAAAGTAAGATGCTATAGTCTGATTTTTTTCCCTGTGGTTTGCTCATTTTTTCAGCCAATTACTTGACTTTTTAGCTCTTTGTTAAGGTAGGTCTCTGCTTCCAGTGTGGAGGGTATGCTGTCCCAAGCTTCAGGGGTTTTGTGTAGCTGTTTTCAGAGATATTTCTAGGGACCTGTAAATTTTCAGTTCTTCCAAGGTTGTATGATGAAAGGAGAGGTTTTTACTCCTTTGCTGGTCTATGCTCCACTCATTGCTACTTCTTTCTGTCTCTTTCACTGTCACTTCTTTCTCCTTTCCTTTTCTTGACTCTCTCTCTTTCCTTTTGACTTTTCTGTAGCTCTTTCCCTACATATCCATCTCCCTTTCTCTTCCTGTATCTCCCTAATCTCTCTCTCTCCTCCAGCCCTGCTCCTGGAGATATATGTCCAGCCTCAAACATTCCCTCTTCATAACCCACCTCACCTCTCTGGGCTCAGTCCATATCTGGAATCAAACTCCCATATACAGATATAGGAGGATAAAAATGGAAACTCTATTGGTTCTGACATGAACCTTCCTTCACCCTCAGAGAAGACTCTTTTGAACTTCCAAACTTTGAGCTCCCTGGGCTCTCTGAGGACCCTGTTTATTGCCATCACCTGTATCCTCTTCAGGCTGGCATTTTAGGAATGCAGTATAGACCCCTGGTTCTTCTCACTCCATCTCTGTCTAACCCAGAGTCTTGCTCATAGTAGACACTCAAGTACCTGTTGGTAACTCAAAATTTAGCCCAGCAGCTGTAGCAGTACAGTCATTTAGAGTATAAAGAACTGCATTACTCTAGGCTGAGAGATCTCAATTGCTAACACTGCATAGGGAATTATATCCTAGATCAGGAGTGGGGAACCTATGGCCTCGAGGCCACATGTGGCCCTCCTGGTCCTCAAACAAGTTCTGTGAAGTTTGGATTCAAAGGGCTGCACTTGAGGCCATAGAGGGCCATATGTGGCCTCAAGGCTGAAGGTTCGCCACCCCTGACCTAGATTGTCATGCCCATTATCTATGGGTATCCCCTAGGCTTTGTCTTGTGCCCTCTTTTCTTCTGTCTCTACACTAATATAACTTACCTGGTGATCTCATCAGCTGATTGATCTAGCCTTTGTCTCTTCTAATCTACAATTCAACACTCCCAACTACCTCCTGGACATTATTTCACCAATATGATACTCATATTACCTGCTATGAATATGCGGGTGTATTCCCAGGTTTGAATTGAAAGATATTCCTTGAAGATGAAACCAAGATATTTATTCAGTCACCAGTAAGCCAAATCCATCATAGTAACAAAGAAATCTATACACATTGTCAACGCAGGAAGCACTGGCACCCCAAGTGTTCTTTTAAAGACAAAATCCACACATGTCACTAATGCAGGGAACACAAACATCCCCAAACCATTAGGCCTCCCCCCAAAACAAGTTCTCTTAGGCAAAAATCCTCCCTCTATCACTGCTCTGTTCTGCCTGCTAACTAATTAGTTATAGGCCATGAATCAGTAAATATATGACACTATCTTCCTTGTTCTGTTTTAATGGCTTGGTGTACTTCCATAAGTTCAGCATATTGACTACTTCTACCTGTCCCAGTGCTTTCCAATATATGGTTAAACTGATATGAGGTCTATATTCTTGCCTGTGTGTTTCTTTAATCTGAATTGGGGTTTGGACTATTTCCTATTCTCCCTGAAGTTGCGATGAACTTGGATACAATAATTCAGGAGG
The DNA here is from genome assembly GCA_028646575.1 of Pseudocheirus occidentalis. Taxonomy (NCBI): domain Eukaryota; kingdom Metazoa; phylum Chordata; class Mammalia; order Diprotodontia; family Pseudocheiridae; genus Pseudocheirus; species Pseudocheirus occidentalis. Next base: position 10,062 of record JAQQSW010010327.1, on the reverse strand, counting down.
ATCCATAATGGCAATTCTTATTTCCCTATTCTATCTAATATTAAGTCCCTTTTCTCAGTACATCTTATATAGTTCATTAGTTGAATATCACCTATTCTTCCAAAAATCTGTCCCTGCTCCTAATAAAGCAGTAAACAATTCTTTCCTTGTTAATATATTCTGACTTTGAATTCTCTGGCTACTTGCTTTTCTCTCTTTCTTTCAAGGAAATTTATCTTTTCACCCTTCCCCTAAGCCATCTAATTGAAATCTTAGCTAGCACCTTTGAAAGAGGGTGCCCTATTTCCCCAATTAGTAAAGTCAAAATTATGTTCAGCAAGCTCTTCCCACCATGGGCTCCATGTGATCATATAAACCCATTAACGGACCCAGAAGATCTTCAAATTCCCAGACCATTACAGACATACAGAACTGGATGTTCCATAGACATTTAAAACACAATAGATCCCAAACTGAACTTATTACCTTTCTCCCCAAACCTTCCTCTCCTCCCAACTTTCCTGCTTCTGCTGAATGTACTTCCATCCTCTCAAGTTACCTGTGCTTACAACCTTACTGTTGTCAACTGGACCAAACCAACCTATAACCTGTGGATGGCCAGAGCCAAATAGAGCAGTCTAGAGACAGGAGAGTCAATCATCAAAAAGAAGCATAATTTCAAAGTGAGGGAAACAACTTGTAAGCAAGGAGAAGATCCAGCCCCATGTGCTGGGGCCCCTCCCCTAGTGGGGGGACCCAAGGCAGTGTGGGGAGATCTCAATACTTACACCAGTGGCTACACAGTGAGTTTAATAGGAACAATGAGATAAGTTTGATTCATGGCAGTGCTTCATGACCAGAATATGCATATAGCAGGTGCTTGTCCAAGCTCAGAGAACACCAGGTGTTGGTTAAGCAATGCAATAATTATGTGATTTTGCTAAGGGTGAGATAATCTAGAGGGTGACCATAAAGAATTGTTGTTATGCCAAGCTCAGGCATAGTTTGCTTGCTGGCCTTAGTTTTGGAAAACAGAATGTTTTCTAATATCTTGACATTTTGCCCTTTTGGTCAAAAGGAGCAGGTCTGAAAGAACCCCTGCCCTTCTGGCCAATAAAGGAGAGGTAGGTATAAACCAAGAAACCAGGAGAGGTCAGTTGGGCCAGGACAAGAATTTTTATCCCAGGAGATCAGTTCCATGAGGAGACCTATTGAGGAAGTGTGCCCCAGGTATCATTGCTAGCCATTGTTTGCTTGCAAGCAGAAGAGAGGGGGGCCAAGAATGCAGAGGGAGGAAGTACCAACACATGCTTGAATCAGAGGCTTGGTTGCTGGGCACATAATAAAAGAGAAGAGGAAAAAAAGAACTAGGACAGTATATTAAGCCCTCATCCAGAATCTTGGGACAGATTTCTCATCTGAATGTCAACTATTTCTGGGTCTGTACTAGACAAATCTTGAGGTCTCTGGAGGGTTCTGCTTTCCACTCAAGAGCAGGGACTTTCTTTAGATGATCCATGAGTCCACACCCATAAGTTTAGCAGCTGTGGGAGTGGTCAGAAGGACCTGGTAGGGGCCCTTGGAGAAAACTACATGCATCAATCTTTGAATCTGAGTTTTTGGTCAGCACAACATAGGTCCTTAGTTAATTGTCTTTAAATAACACAGAGATAATCCACTTTACCAGCCACACAGGACTAAATTCAAACAATACAAAAACATTTTCTCACAGTTCCCATAATTGCATAATTACATTAAGTCAGGTACAGACCAAACTATTTAGAGGGTTCACGATGACTAGTTCTGAGAAGGGAGACTTGCATGTCACCAAGGTAACCAAGAAAACTTAAACATCAATGTCTTAAGAAACCGAAGCAATACAACAGTTATTACCAATATTAGCTTACATCAAGTCTTGAATCCTGGTAACCCATTCTCAATGTCCATTTAACCAGCACATTTTGAGTCCCAGATGTCTCATGTAGTTATCTGATCTCTAGATATCTTTGTTTCTTATGCTAATTCTCAGGACAGTTCCAAAAAGGAACTCTGCTTCTCTGGTTCCAAATGTAGAGATTCCTAGATAATTATGCTTTAATATAATTTAGTACAATCACTTTCCGTTTATTACCATTTGTTGTTTCTATCTTTACTTAAATCCTGTACCTGACTTAAGAATCTTTCAAAAATTTATGAGGGTCCAACTGTTAAGATGAATTCTTCTGCCCTTTAAAATTATCAGATACTTTAAAATAATTTCACTTTCTTTACCATTATCAATATAATTTATGTGTAAAATCCTTAATCCAATTTTGAGAACTTTTTACTAAAACATGCTCAAAGTCTGAATTTCCATGATAAATAAATTTGGAAGCCAATCATATACATATGTATATAGCTCTTAGGGAAAATGGTCTCATCCTGTTGCTTTCTCAAAATTTACTGTTCCATTTAATTAGAAAACTTTCACATTACATCTTTGTCTTATTAGGAGGATATTTTTCCTATATTATAATTTGACCCAAAATATAGGTTACAATTGTAAGATATCCATACTTGCATCCTATTATAGTAACTCAGAGATGTTCCAGTTTCAATCTATTATTTAATAGGTTTAGTGTTGTACTTAAAACTTCTTGATTATAGAAATTTGCTACAAAAGGAAAAAAGGTACATCATTATAACAGTTTCATGTATTATAACATTGGGAAAAACTCTCTTAACTCTGTTTGGTTCCAGGCACGAGTCATATTTGACAGCCAGTCATGTAGTCATAATGTATATTAACATGTAGTTTTCAAAACTATCTTTCTTAACTGTAATTATTTCTGTGACTCCTGTACTCTACTGTGCATTAAAACAGTTGGTCCAATAACCCTATTTTCTTTTCTTCTTTCCCTTCTTAAAAGCAAATCTTTTCATCATGAACTTACATTCTCCTTAAAGGGATATACAAGGCAGCACACAGAAAGAATATGAAAACAAGGATCTCTATTTCAGACCTCTTGATTTTTAAAGAATTCCACAGTTTATTTCAAAACTATCTTTTTACTTGTACTTTTTTCTGTGCATTTGAAAAAAAATTTCAGTGGGCTTCTTTTTGGGGCATTATTATTGTTAAGCCAAATTTCCTCTAATCCTTTATTAAAAATGGAGAGATAAAAACGCTTATAAAAAGTAAAACATAATCAAGAAAAGTGAATCCACACATTGGTCAAATCCAAATATTTGGACATTATTTTCTCCACCTTGAGTCCATCATTTTAGCATGCTTCATCATAGGTATTATGCAGCTAACCACTAACATGGTTAGTCATTGCATTGATCAGAGTTCTTACATCTTTCAGATTTATTTTTCTTTACAATATTGTTGTCCTTATATAAGTTGCTCTCCTGGTTCTACTTACTTCATTCTGCATCAGTTCCTACTTCCCAGGATTCTCTGAAATAATCTACTTTGTCAGTTCTAAAGAACACCAACCTTCTACTACATTCATATAGCATAAGTTGTTTAACTATTCTCCAACTGATAAGTACCCCCTTCAGATTCTAGTTCTTTGTATTGGTCCCCCTCCCCTTTAATTCCTGCCTTCAGGATCAGGAGTTACTGGTTTTGTTGACTAGCATAGTTTTGACTGCTGTTTTTCCCTTCCTAATATTATCTTCCCTCTTAATCAATCCTCTCCCTGTGCTTGCTCATTTCTCAGTTGGGTTTGATATATTTCTATACCAAAATGTGTGTGAGTTGTGTGTATGTGTGTGTGTATGTGTATAAGTATATGTGTTCAACCCTCTTTTGTTTATTTCATATTAAGTTAGATTTGTCTGATGCTTCCCCATCCCTTCTTCTATTTTTTGCATACCTTTCTCACACATCCCAATTATGAGAAACAGCTCTTTCTTCTTTCTGCACTAGTGTATTCCTTTTTACCGTCCCTTCTTCTTCTCCATTTTAAAACCCTCAGAATAGAATCATTCTACCCCCAGGCCCTCTGAAGACACGATTCTGAAGGGACACGAATTTCTTCTCCCAAAATTAGAAAGTTAGCACTATATCATTATATAGTCTTTTCCAATTGCTTAAATATAATTACCTTTCTATGTTTCTCTTAACTTTTATTTGACTTTCAAAGCTCCTCCTCAGCCCTATACTTTTCACCAGAATGACTTGAAAGTCCTCTATCCCACTAAAGGTCCTCCCCCCTCCCTTTTTTTTCCTACAAGGTTATATTAAGCTTTAAAGGGTACGTTATTCTTGGTTGTAAGAGTAAATCTTCTGGCTTTTGAAATATTGTATTCCAAGACTGTCTTGCATTTAAAGTTGAAGCTATTGGATCCTGAGTGATCTTGACTACAATTCCTTGGTGCTTGGATCCTTTCTAGATGTTGCTGTGAGGTTTATGTAGTCTTTTTAGTCTCTGCGAGGAGCCCAGGAACCCTGGAGGTTCCTACATCTGGAAACTAAGTTGTGAGACATAGACCAGGAAGTAAAAATATCCAAATCTTTTTTTTAGGACAAGGAAGTGGCAAAATCTGTGCACAGACCTAAAGGTCTAAGTTTCCTTTTCCTTTGGTCACCTCTATGAGAGGTTTTGTGATTGTCATTTAGGGCACAGAGAGCAAGTAGCTACTGGGATCCAATTGAGGCTTTGGGATTCAGATTGACAAGCTGCAAAAGTGACAAATTGCTACTGTCTGAGACTCTATTTGCATGTGATTGGGATCAGAGGAGGAACAGCAGAGACCAAACCAGTGTTCCCCTGAACCCATAGCACCTTGAGACTGGCAGCTATTAAAAATCCTATTGGCTAGTAACATGGAAAGTCAGATCACTCTTTCCCATCACAATTCCTCTGTTTTTCCTTACTGATAGTCCCTGATCCCAAGAAGGGTTGCAGGTCTGAAACCCCCTTTTAAATCTTTTCTATGACCTACGGGAGTGAGAGACCCAGAACTCTTTTTCTAGTGACCCAAAGATCTGGGAGGGGAAATGGAGGAAATTTGGGAAAATGATTAGAGAAGGAGGGTTCCACATATGAGTGCTTGAGATTTCTCGTTTCATTTTCATATATTCAATAAATTATGTGGTCATAGAACATTGAGTACCAGTATCCCATGAATGTTCAGCTGAGAGAAGAGAGTCCAGATGTGGAATAGGGACTGGGATTATAGATTTAATTTCATTTCTTTTTTCGAGACTGTGTTACACCCAAACTGGAAGTTTAAGGGCTATTTCAGATCCAGTCTTACTACAGTTCTCCTGGCACAAGAACGTTGGCCTGCCTCTCCCTAGGCAACCTGGTGGCGCCTTTCTCCTGTGAATTCACCATAGTAATGCTAAACTTAGCTTGGATGACTAATTGGCTTATACTACTATAACCCAGAACTTTTTTTTTTTAAGAATTTTTTCCCCCAATTACATAGGAAATTTTAAAAAGAATTTTTTCCCCAATTACATAGGAAATTTTGAAAAACATTCTTTATTTCACACTTTGAGTTTCAAATTCTTTCCCTCCTCCTTCCCTGAGATGGTAAGCAGTCTGATTTAAGTTATATATGTACAATTATGTAAACGATTTTCATATGAATCATTATGTGGAAGAAAAAACAAAAAAAAAGTGAAAAAATGTGCACTTAGTTCTAACTTCAGACTCCATTACTTCTTTTTCTGGAGGCAGATAGCATTTGCCATCATGTGTCCTTTGGGATTGTCTTGGTTCATTACGTTGAGAATTTGCTAAGAACTCTTGATCCACTAGTTTTGGCTTTCCTGAGAATAAGGATTAAAAGCACGTGCAACTATAATAAGCAATGGAGTTATTATTTTTAATATTTTGAGCAATGTTTAACATTATTCCCTAGTTTGAATCTGGCCACTGTTTTACTTGATGTTTTGGGGCTCAGAGGCTGGGGAGGGGAATGGGTGGTAGTATATGTATTCTTTTAGGAATTCTTGGGAGTCTTTTTATTAAAGGTTCATTTTCCCCCTTTAGGATTTTACTCAATTTTGCCAAATACCTTTTGAAAGCCTTAAATTTTTTGCATTTTGGAGGGGGAAAAGGCAGAGCAATTGGGGTTAAATGACTTGCCCAAGGTCACATGGCTAGTAAGTGTTAAGTGTCTGAGGCTGGATTTGAACTCAGGTTCTCCTGACTCCAGGGCCAGTGCTCTATTCACTGTGCCACCTAGCAGCCCCCCTTGTATGTCTTTCTTGTTGACTGCTTGAAGTATCTTTTCTTTGACCTGGAAGCACTGGCTTTTGGTTATGATGATTTTGGAAATGTTCATTTTGATGTTTCTTTCAGGAGGTGACTGATGGATTCTATCTATCTATCTATCTGTCTGTCTGTCTGTCTGTCTATCTATCTATTTGTTTATTTATTTATTTATTCTTTGCTTTGCCCTCTTATCCTAATAGATATAGGTAGTTTTCATTATGATTTTTTTTTTTAGTAAGGTAGCCAGGATTTTTTTAGTCATCATTTTCAGATGGTTTGTTGATTCTAAGATTCTCTCTCCTTGACCTGTTTTTATAGATCAGTTGTCTTTGGTAACATATATTTTCTTCTTTTTCTCCCCCGGTGACCCCAGCACCTTCTGATTTTACTTTAATATTTCTTATGTGAAGGAGGCGTTGCTTTCTGTCTGACCCATTCTAATTTTCAGAGAGTTAAATTCTTGAGTAATGTCGACCGTCTCTTCTAAGCTATTAATTCTCCTTGCCTTCCTTCCTTCCCAGCTATTTCCTTTAACATTATATTTCATACCTTATTTAATTTCTTCGAGATACTCTTGTCATCTTTGTGTTCAGGACTTTTCTTTTGTTTGAGGTTCTATTTGGACTCGTTTTTTAAGTTATTCTTTTTTTCTGGGTTTAACACTTGGGCTTCTTTCAGTCCGAGATATTTATTGTGTTTGATTTTTTAAAAATTCACATCTCTTGCCTTAGTTTTTGAATTGTGTCTTTGTACTGGGTCAGACTCTGCTTCTTTCCATATTCTTGGAGTGTGTGGGGAGGCCTTCCTTGCTTCTGGAGGTGGTAGTTAAGACTAGACCCTCCCTTCTGCAGGAATGATTGGATTTTGCCTCAGTCTCCCAGTGGCTAGACTTAGGTTTTGATCCTGGGTTTTTCTTGCATAATGAAGAATTCAGTTTTGGTTCTGTCCCTTGTTGTGAGCCCTGTTGTGACAGTTTCATTTTGATGCTGATGGGGCTATTTGCTGGTCTTTGAGAACATAGATGCTTTGCTTTCCTGTTGCTACACTTCCTCATCCTGTGGTGAGTTTTTAGGGTTCTGATCTGGTTCCCATCACCTGCTGTAATTCTGATGAGTTGCCTAGGTGCTGGGTAACACATGGACACTGGTCTGACCCATTTCTTGTTATACCTTCGTTTGGAACTGGTTGTCACTGAAAGCTGAGCTGGGCATGGGAGGTGGGGATGGTAGTTTAAGCATTTGCAGGCTGACTATCCTCTGGTGGCCCATGGGGTTATTGCAACCTTTTGAGACCTCATATTACCTAATGCACCAAAGATGGCTATTGGGTTGGTGGTTCAAGGAAAATGCCACCTTGTGGATATGTCAAATAATGCACTCCTCGTTGGATAATTAAATGCAGAGACCTCATAGTCTTTTCTCTTAAGCAGCATGCAAGTTGATTTGGGCTGCTCACACTGCAATGCCTGTGTTATAGTGTCCCATGTCTCTCACAGTGTACATACAACGGGGCATACACATACCCATGTGTCACATCTGGATGGAAAATATAAATTTATTTCTCTTTTTGGTTCCACCTTGCCTCTATCTAGTACAGGCTACTTAGCTTCTCTCTCAGTCACTCCCTTCCTCTGCCCTGTGGCCACATGTCTTTGAGAAAACAAGGCTTTTTTTGGTTGGTTTTCTAGCCACAGCCCCACAGACTCAAGACTGCTTTTTGGGCAGGACCAAGACACCCTTATACTATCTGCTCTTCCTTCTCTCACCATGTGATTTTCTCTCCTAGGAACCCACTTTCATAAGTCAGTTTGGATAATTTTTTAGCTGAGAATGACTTACCAAGGTTCTCTTTCTAGCTCCCACCTTTACTAACTAAATCAGCAGTTTTGTGGCTACCTAGTGAGTTGTAAAGATCATGGAGTTATTACAAGGTTTCCATGTGTTAGTATTACTGAAGAAAAACTATTAATATTGCACACTGTGTTAGGCATATGTCTGCCAGAAACAATTTAATTTATTTTAATATTAACTGAATATACGAATCATTTCTGGCTTGAGAGAAAGAGAGGTTCAGACTAACTCAGTTCCTCTCTGCCTTCCAATATATATATATATATATATATATATATATATATATATATATATATTTTTTTTTTTGCTTTTTGGAGGGCAGTTGAGGTTGAGTGACTTGCCCAAGGTCACACGGCTAGTTTTTTTGTGTTAAGTGTCTGAGGCCGGATTTGAACTCAGGTACTCCTGACTCCAGGGCCGGTTCTCTATTCTCTGCTCCACCTAGCCACCCCTCAACATAATTTTCTATCCCAAGATGATTAGTTAACATTTATAGGAATCTTGAACAAAGCAAAGATCATGTTAAAGTACAGATTGGAAGTTAACATTCCAAAATAACTGACTATTCAGTCCCTCCATGGATCACTGTCTTCAAGTGTTCTTTTGTAGTAATCCAAGGAATTTTTTTCCTTCTATCTCTTAATTCTTTCTCCCTAGAGAAGAGTCTAGTCACTAGTCACTTCAGGAGTGAGGAAGGCTAGTGATCTCAAGACCAGAAGAATTCTGTGTTCTAAGCTTTGAGAGGGGTTTTTATTTTTCTTCCTGTAACCTATAGTCCATTTCCCTAACAAAGTCCTTTTGTCCTATAACTAATACTCTTTCAAAGAGGAAAGTCTGGAAAGGTGTTGTTATTTTTAAAGTATAGTATTGATGAGGTTGAGCTCTCCTTGAATCTTTGAGATACAGGCTCTGGGAACCCCCTTGAACTCCTACTTGATGAGGCATTTGCAGAGGCCGTAAGCCTTTCATTGTGTCTGGGCTCAAACCTCTTTTACTAGCCTAGCCTCCATTGTCCATCTACCTCCCACCCTTGAGCCTATCAAAATATCAATCCACCTTCAAAATGGCCTAGCCCACCATTGTCTGTTGGCTCCTGGTAACCTCCAACAACTTTCCACCCTTAATCACTCATTGACCTCATTAACTCCTCCTGAAGACCCTCCCCAAACTCCTCCCCAAGACCACCCCTAGATTCTTCTCACAACTTTCCTGTATATAAGATCCCTTCTTGCCCCCATGTGTGAGAGTGTCATAGAATGACCTAGCACAGACTTGCTCTGGCCCATTTGATACCTAGGCTCCTTAAGAGTCTACCCAATATGGTGAACTTTTAATAAATTTTGCTTTTCTTTGGCTGAGAAGACTTGAGTTGAATTCATTTGGCAGGACCCGGTGTGTTGGTATTTTGGGGTCTCGAGCAACCCTAACCCTAACCACATCAGTATTTAGAAAAGCTATTTCTTGATATTTGGAATTTTACTTAAAAAGTTATTTTTAAATACGCTTTGACAGTACTTTTCTCTGTTTTCTAAGAGTCCCAGTTTCTCTTGAGGCTCATAGAAAGTAATTGAAGAAAAAAAATGAATCAATCAGATCCTCCCTTTTACTTGCTTTTAACATTTAATGGCCATTGCTACCTAAATGGAGCAAATAACTGCTGTCTACATTTCTGATAGGCTAATTACTACACCAAGGGGCTACCTACATAAAACTATCAATTGATCAAAAAGTATGTGTTAAGTTCCTACTGTGTCAGTGCTGTGTTAGGCTGTGGGCATATGGGTACAAGTAGCCAGGAGAAGTCTCTGGACAGGTGGAGATGAGAGGTTCCTTTCAGGTCTGGCTTTTTATTTGAGTTTCTAGCAGCTATCTAAGACTGCAGGGTGTTTCAGTGGAAGTAAGGGAAATGGTAGTAGCTATTAGATGTGGTTGTGTTTGGTCTTTTTTTTTTCTATCATGTCTGACTTTTTGTGACCCTTTTTGGTGTTTTCTTGGCAAAGATACTGGAGTAGTTT
>JAQQSW010010326.1:0-13014 GCA_028646575.1 Pseudocheirus occidentalis | reverse complement strand
CTGAAAGCTTACAGGTTCTCCTCCAGTCCTCAGGGATGAACAGCTCCCAGGTCCTTGTCCAGTCCTTAAGGCAATCCCCGGCATACACTGAAGTTCACAAAGTTCAGCACACCTCAAACCCTTCAGGACTTCTCTTGCCTGGAACTCAAGAATCAGCCAGGCCACCAACAAACAAAGTCCTATCCTGTTCATATCTTCAGTCAGCAACTCAGGAACCAAATCCAAGATCTATCCTATCTCTGTAATTCTCCTGCTTATAAACACTGGCCTTCTCCCAAGTCAACATGGTTCAGGGGAGTGTCTCAGCCAACAGCATTCTTCCAGGTCACAGGGGAATTCACACCTTTTCACCAATGGACAGAGTTCTGGGAATTCACACCTTTTCACCAATGGACAGAGTTCTATACTTAACACTAGGTTACTAGGATCTACTTAACATCTGATCAAACAAATTAATTACCATTACACTCCTGTAGCCACTAACCTGATTCACGCCTTCATCCTCTCTCACCTGGGCTGTTGCAACATCTTCCTGATTTCCCATTCTCAAAAAAAAAAAAAAAAGCAGAAATTAGGGGAAGGATCTGAATAGTGATTCACACCCATATCCCCCCCACCACTGCACCCACAACCCTCCCTCCACCCCCAGGATATGGAGGAGAAATCCAATATATAGAAAAAGAAGAAAGTGGTGTCAAACAATCCAAGAGAAAAAAAAGGTAGTCAGTGCCAAAGGTTGCAAAGAAGTCAAGAAGAAGGAGAATTGAGCAAGACCTTCAGATCACTGACAACTTGTAATCAAACATTTTCAATTGCCTGGGGAGTCAAGGAGCACCTGGAGAATGGAAACCTAGGAGAAGAAATGAATATCTATACCCCTGAGAGAGAGAGAAATAGGTAATTTTGAAAAAGGGGGGAGATTTGCAGGTAGAAATAATGCAATTGTAAGCATCTGAACCTGCTTGTGCTGTGCTACTCTCTGTCCCACACACACACACACACACACACACACAGAGAAGATCAGTATGTGTTTGGGGTGAGGGGAGGGGAGGGAGGTTTAGGGTGAGGGTGAGGAGGAAGTCTAAGAGTGGGGATGGGTGGGGGAGGGGAGGGAGGGTATCCACCAGTATGCATTGTTCATATGTAAGGAGCAGCTGTGGCTGGCATGTGATGATGGAGATGTGTGGCTGCTCTGGCTGTCTAGCTCAGGCTAGGTTAAAACTGCCCTGAGGGTACCAGGCCCACTCTGGAAAATAGGCAAGCATCTAACTCTGAAGAGCTCCTTGCCCCCTCCCCTGTTCTCATAATGTAGAGGAGGCATTGGTTTTCTCAAGTCAAAAAAATGAAATTGAAGAGATACTGACAGTAGCTGTAGGATAATTGTGCCATGACCAAAAAAGTACATGGATTCCCCAGTAACCCCCCTAATCCCTCGCGGAAAAGTCAAATATGTCTAAGCTATGGGCAGAGCATGATTTGCAGCGATTCTGAACTTGTTTTAGGGCATCATTACAAGTTCCGATAAAGCCTCTTTTTTTGTTAGGCGCAGGGGTTCTCAACCTGTGGGTTATGTTCAATTTAAATACATCCTGCATATCAGATAGATTCATAACAGTAGGAAAATTACAGTTATGAAGTATCAACAAAAGCAATTTTATGGTTGGGGGTCACCACAACATGAGGAACTATATTAAAGGTCGCAGCATTACGAAGGCATTCCCCTCCCCACTGGGTTAGGGGAAAGGCTATGGTAGAGTCAGCTCAACTCTCAGTTTTAGAGCAACTGTAAAACTTTTCAGGGTGAGCATTAAACCTTGAAATTCTGAAAATGAAAGGCAGCTAGTGGATAGCACTGGCCCTGGAGTCAGGAGGACCTGAGTTCAAATCTAGCCTCAGACACTTAACCCAAAAACTAGCCATGTGACCTTGGGCAAGTTACTTAACCCCAATTGCCCTCAAAAGAAAAGAAGAAAGAAAAACTTGACATTTGAGGACTGATAAGACAAATTGGACTAGAAAAGTCCAGGACTGAGAATCCAGGCAAACCTATTGCATCACATAAATGAAAAGACTTTGGACACAGAAGAATGTGTGGTCAAGTACCTATTGTCCCAAGGCCAGGAGGGACATCCGGGAAGTAAATCCAAAGCAGTGATATCATCCCAAAGCACAAGGACAGGCAGAAGACAGTTACCACTAGCTACCCTCTGACCAGAATCCAAAATCAAAGCAATCTACTCAAGCAGTGATAGGGCAAACAGTTAATAAAGTCCAAAGAAGGAAGGCAATCTACATCAGGCAATCTGGAAGCTGGCATAAAGGACCCCAAAATAGAAAGGAATTTTTTTTTAAAAAGCAATCACTAGAAATTAAGGGGCAGGGCAGGAAGGCAGTTATACCCGAACTGTAATACCAGGAAAGGATCTCAGTCCCAGTGGCATGACATTGTTCATATTGCTGGAATTCTGAGCCATTTTCGTGAACAGTCACTCATCAAGTCCATTGTTCTCGCCTCCCAGAGATGAAGAGGAATTGGGAATTCTTACAGTGTGATTTCCTAACAGGTCCTTTTCTTATGTACGTGCTACAGGAATAAACATACCAACTGAGATCACACTCCAATGTGATTACCAGAATTTAGGGCAATGGTGTGAGAGATCACAGCCTCATGCATTTTGCTACATAGCTTCAATATCAGCCACTCAGTCATGGGGAAGGGAGGGAAATACAGTAACTCCTAGGTGAGTTGATAGCAAGACCTGAGGGAAGTCCTGTGTCAATTGGACTAACTCAACAAGGCAGGCCTGTGGGGGAACAGTGTATTCTAGACACAGTATGGCTTACACTGGTGGCCAGGTGCTTCTGATATAGCCTTTGCTTCCTGATAGCAGTGACCTCACAGACAAGATAAAGTTTAAATGACAAAACAGCTCTTGTCTTGTATATTGGGACTGAGTTTGGGGATCCCTTGGAGGGAACTGAAGGTTTTGTGGTCCTATTGTACTACTGAGCCCCCTACAAAGAAGAGTATCAAGTCAGAATTGTACTTTCCCAAACAGAATCTTTTTTGTCAATTGGTGGGAGAGGAGAGAGGAATAGGAGGGGAAGAAATGTAAATACAGCCAAGACTAAAGTACTTCAGGGAAGAGACTACCTCAGAAGCCCATGCTGCCTCATTCCCCACCACCATGAAATCAGCACACTGCAAAGAAAGGACTTTGCCGACTGAAGGGCTGCAGTGAAGTCTTTTCAGTGCCCTGAAAGTATTGTCTGCTGCGTGAGGGTATGTAAAAAATCTTCAGGTGCCACAGGCCTGTGAGGAGGGTGAACAGGGCAGTAAAGCATTGGATAAATCAGGAGAATTGGTAAGCAAATCTCAGAAATAACTGGAGATAATAGGTGACCCTGTAATATTAATGGGAAGTTGAAGATCTTCCCCAGCCATTAACAGACCTCATATGGAGCCCAACAAGAGAGGCTTGCTTAGGGAAAGCTTTTTTTTTAGGAAGGTGCACACCTTTACTTACTTTGTAATTAGGCAGTGAGTCATGAAGGCTGTGATGCCCTCTGAGCCTGAAGAAGTATATATACACTCTGAGGTTAGCATTTTGCTTTGGGGCTCTCTCATGGGAAGAGTGTTTGTGTGATGTAGCCATTAAGGAGCCCACCCCACCCCTTTGAAAACCCAGATGCTGGTGCTTCTCTCTCTTTTAACTAAGTATGTAATGGTCAGACAGTTGGATCTGTCTGTTGTGATGTATTTATTATTTGGTCAGACAAATAGAAGCCCTGTCTGTTGACCTTTATGCTGTTATTTCTACTTGTAATTTCTGTTTGCATTATCTGAAGTTCAGGGTGCTGACTTTCTCCCCTTAACTAAGTAAATGATACATATGTTTGATTAAGGTAAGACTGTTGAGCCCTTTTGAGATGCTTTCCTTTAGAAAAGCAGATCAAAGAACCTGTGCTAGCAGCCATCCTGTGTTCTGGTGTTATTGATCTTATACCCCTCACAGCAGCTACAAGTAGCATACTGTTACAGACCCCTCCTCCGCCCCCTCCCTTAGAAGTCTATTTCTAATTCTCCACTTCAGACCTATTGAGTCCATCAGAAACTCTTATTTCTGCTAGCTCGAACTTTCTGGAGTTTCCTAAACAAATAACTTTCCACCAGAAGCCAAAGAATAAACTTTACTAAAGCAATATTCTATGTGAAGTCTTGAGAATTCATGTGTATCTGCATAATGTCTCCAACAACTCCTTGATCCAGTAGTTTGTAGAAAGTAGAGAGGGCCTAGCTTGGAATAACAGGATTGAAAATGTGTCCAAATGGCATGACCACACTTAGAGATTTTACGTTGAGGTGGTGGACAGGGATTTCTGAAAAAAGTAGCCTTCCATTTGTCCCCACTAATCCAGTTCAGATTCAGGTCTGCAAAAGCCATTTGCAAATACATTAATAAAATACACAAATAATTCTTAAAGGAAAATTCTTTGTTATAAGGAATTGCTGGGGGTTGGGAGGTATCATATAGGCAACAACCACAAAAAAAGATAGCAACATTTTTTCAAAGGAGAGTCGGTCTTATTTTCATGGTTTTATAGATCATGTACAATACAGGTATATGGTACCATGCCTAATAGCAATGAAGGACTAATAGCTGTGACAGGGACCTAGATCATCTCTTTTTATCCCATATATAAAACTAGAGGGAGAAGATTGGTTGAATTCCCTTTCAGGGTTTCTCTCCTCTTCCCTGCCCCCCCAAAAAAGTTATAGTTCTTTCAGAGACCTGATTGGGGAATAAATAACTCTTTGGGGAAGATGAGGGGAAGCAAGGAGAGAAGGAAACCAAGATAGGCATCTCTGCCTCACTGGCAATCTAATCTATATACTGAAGTAGCACTAGGTCTCTGGTTTTAGGTAAATGGCTTGGCATTAAGGTCTTCACCCATCTTTCATGAAATCCTGTTAAAAGTAAGCACAGTTGACCTAAGAAATAACTGTCTGGATAGCGAGGACCAGTTTCCAAGATCAACTGCAATAGGAGTTGCTTGATAAAGTGACATATTCATGTTCTAACTACCCACAAAAATCTACTCTTGAGACATTGGTCCCAACTCAAAGTCAGTCATCTATGGTCTTCATTAACACCAGCCTAGGCTTGGATTTCTAAGGTAGCTCACACACACACACACACACACACACACACACATACACACACACGCACACATTGAGTGAATATGTCTAAAAAATTGGAGGACATTTCCCAGTTGCAGAGTTTAGATTCAGGTTATCTGGTACTCCTGATAGTTCCAATTTAACAGGGCAGAAATAGAGGAGTAACAATAAGCATATTGGGGGAGACCAGGCAGTTTTAGTTTTTCTAGCAAAATGTATAAACCCTGCTCTTTTCCTGTCCTTATAGACAGTCATGTGCTAAAATAAACATGACTTGTTTCTCTTTTATTTAATTTTCCCCTACTTAAGAGTATTTTATTTTTCCAATTACATGTAAAGATAGTTTTCACAATTTTGAATTCCAAATTTTTTTTCTCCCTCCCTTTCTCCCCTCCCCTCTTCCCATGACAGCAAGCAATCTGATATAGGATACACATGTACAATCATATTATTCCACATTAGTTATTAAACATGGGAATGCATTAAGTCAATTCTGACAATATCAATTTAAGCTAGGCTCTCTTGAGTTTCATGTGTTGGGAAAGGAGAGAAGGAATAAAAAGAAACTGACTCTCTAGCACAGTGGTTCTCAACCTTCCTAATGCTGCAACCCTTTAATACTCATATGTGGACATAGCAGCATGTGGGAGGACCCGCCTGGAGATGGATAGAGGAGCAGTGTCTCAGTTCCAAAGACCATTGGGAATATGTGTTTTCCAATGGTCTTAGGCAACCCATGTGAAAGGTCATTCGGCCCCCAAAGGGGTCGCAACAAACAGGTTGAGAACCACTGATCTAGCAGTTTCTCATGACCTGGCAGTAGATTCTCCAAAACTAGTTCATCAGAGTTTCTGAACCAACATTCAACACCAATTCCTTAAGAACCCACAAGTTAATTAATGATAGTTCCTGCAAGATTATCCAGGGAGGATAGTCCCATGTTTCAAGTGTCTCAAGAAGGGTGCATGGGAAAAGCTACCTAAGTCAACTTAGCATGAAACTCAGGAAGAACCATGACCCAAATGAGAACTGTCTTGTAGGTCAAGAGACAGGAAAGCACTTACCACTCTTTTCCCTTTCAGGGTCATATAACTGGGTTCACAGAGAAGCATTCTCTTTGTCTAGGGCAGCCATTTGCTGTGGAAATCACCATCTGGTCTAACTCCTGCTGCCCTCTAGCAGTTTCTGTTTCTGGACTCAAGACCAAAAGCAGTAGTTGAGTTCTTATCAGAACCATTTGTTTCTTCAGTGAGTTGGGAAAGAGAACCAAGACTTTGTGATGTATCGTAAAGATTCCACTGTGCTGACTAAGCTCTGTTTCATCCCAGAATGGAGACATTGAAGGTCGAAGGCAGAGTTCCCAACCTAGCAAAGAAAGTCAGAAGTAGAATCAAAAGCAGACACTACAAGGTCCATTACGGGGAGAGGGAAAGACAAAAGCTGATTTTTTCTTGGGAAAGAACCTTAGATTATCTCCCTCAGCTACTTTATCATGTAAGTTTTATGCCTAACCTCATCAGCCCAATCCATTCAGCTCCCCATCAGTTGGGAACTCTTCATTTCATTCCAGACTGTCCTGCACTTCTTAGACTGGGTGGGGGGAGGGGGGGGAGGGAGGAGGTACATATAGTCTTCCACTAAGAGCTATAAGCTATAGCACTCTCCATTCTGGGTCCAGCCACCTCATCCTCTGTTGCACTCACAGGGCAGTGGGCACTAGAAGGTAATAAACAGCAGTTTAAGCTTCCTTCTTCCTGCTGGACTAGTGGTTGTAAGGAATGAGGTCCCTGTTTCATTATGTAAGATCATTCCCTATTTGCTGCTTGGCATTACCCTCTTCTGCTCTCAGTTTTTCTGCTCAACACTTGTGTCCTCTTGAAGGTGGTGTGTATGAGCAGGTGTAACCCCAATCAGAAAAAGAGTCTGATGGATTTGATACAGAGTCTGAGACATTTCCTCCTCTTTCCCTCACTCCATCCCATTCCAACATCTGACAATAGTTTCTAGTAACCTCATAAGTAACAAGGTGTTAACTTGTTGTTTATCATACATGTAAATCTATGCCTTGCTACATATACCTTAGGATAGATAGTTCTTTGAGCAAAGTAACTTTATTTGAAATGTAATGCCCTGCTCACTCTTTGTAATCCCTTGAATTTCTGGCTTTGACTATGTGGTTCTGCCTATAATTGTTCCTTTCATCCCAGGAAAGGGTTTTCTTTTTAGAATAAATCTGCTAACAACCTCTTAACTCCTCAATCCTACCTGCACCAAACTTAGTGGTAGGGGACTTGACACTGGTTATCCTGAAAGCTGTTTTGTATGCCTTCATTTGGTCATAACCCTCCTTTGCTTAGAAATTTTAGTTACAGGTGCAGCTATGGAGCACCGTCCCTGGAGTCAGGAGGACTTGAGTTCAAATCCAGCCTCAGACACGTAACACAAAAAGTAGTTGTTGGGCAAGTCACTTAACCCCAATTACCCTCCAAATAGAAAAGAGTTGAATGTGCAACATGGAAAATAAATTTCAAAAACTCACTGAAGAGAATAACTCCTTCAAAATTAGATTGGAGCAAATGGAAACTAAAGACTTTATGAGAAATCAAGATACTATAAAACAGATCCAAACAAATGAAAAAAATAGAAGGCAATGTGAAATATCTTGTTGGAAAAACTACTGACCTGGAAAAGAGATCCAGGAGGGAGAATTTAAAAATTATTGAACCACCTGAAAGCCATGATCAAAAAATGAACCTAGAAATCATCCTATAAGAAATTCTCAAGGAAAATTGCCCTGATATTCTAGAACCAGAGGGCAAAATAGAAATTGAAAGATCACCTCTTTAAAAAGATCCCAAAAAGAAAACTCCTAGGAATATCATACCCAAATTCCAGAGTTCCCATGTCAAGGAGAAAATATTACAAGCTGTCAGGAAGAAACAATTTGAGTATTATGGCTTAGAATATGATATTCTGGAGGTCAAAGGAGCTAGGACTAAAACCAATAATCACCTACCCAGCAAAACTGAGTATAATGCTTCAGGGAAAAATACAGTCATTTAATGAAATAGAGGACTTTCAAGTATTCTTGATGAAAAAAACAGAACTGAACAGAAAATCTGAATTTCAAATACAAGAAACAAGAGAAGCATGAGAAGGTAAACTGGAAAGAGAAATCATAAGGAACTTATTAAAGTTGAACTATTTATATACCTACATAGAAAAACAATAATTCTAACTCATGAGACTTTTCTCAGTATGAAGATAGTTGAAAGGAATATATATGTATACATGTATATGTGTGTATGCATATATATATACATACACATATATACATATATATGTATGTAGTAGAGGGTATATGTGTGTATAAATATATATGTGTGTACACATATACATAGACAGAGGGCACAGAATCAGTTGAATAGGAAGGGATGATATCTAAAAAATAAAATTAAGAGGTGAGAGAGGAATATAATGGGAAGAGAAAGGGAGAGATAGATTAGGGTAAATTATATAAAAGAAGCAAGAGAAAACTGTTAGAATGGAGGGGACAAGCAGAAATGTGAAAAGGAATGTGTCAATCTTACTCTCATTGAATTTGACTTAAGGAGGGAATAACATACACACTCAATTGAGTATCTTACCCTACAGGAAAATGGGAGGAAGGGGATAAGAGGGGAGGATGATAGAAGGGAAGGCAGATTGGGGGAGAGTGTAGTTAGAAGCAAACACTTTTGAAAAGGGACAGGGTCAAAGTAGAAAATAGAATAAGTGGGGGGCAGGATAGGATGGAGAGAAATATAGTTTGTCTTTCACAATATAACTAGTATGGAAATGTTTTGTGTAATGGCACATGTACAATCTATATTGAATTGCTTGCTTTCCCAGTGGGGGTGGGTGAGGAGGGAAGAAGGGAAAGAATCTGGGAATCAAAATTTTAAAACAAATATTATTTTTTTACATGCAAGTGGGTAATAGGATATACAGGCACTGGGGTATAGAAATCCATCTTGCCCTACTAGAAAGTTGGGGAGCAGGGAGGATATGAGAGGGCAGATTGGGGGAAGAGACATTCAGTAGGCTTACTATGTTGGGGTGGGGGTGGAGGAAAGAGAGGGAGAAAATTTGTAGCTCAAAATCGTGTGGGAATGAATGCCAAAAACTAAAAATAAATAGATAAGGGTTAATAAAAAAGTATTTCAATTATCCCCCATTTTTTTTTCTTTTTTTGAGAACACTGTCATTAGACTCCCTTTCTCTCTTACTCTGCCCTTATGGGGATGAAAAACCATGCATATAATGAATATGCATAATCAAGCAAAATGAATTTCCCCATTGGCCATGTCCAAAAATGTTTGAGTCTATATTTTGAGGCATCATGTTTCCATCAGGAGGTAGATAACATACTTCATTCATTATCAGTCCTCTGGAACTGCCCCAACAAAAATCATTTCAATGAACATATTAAAATATAGTCTATCTAAACTGCACTGTTCAATGTCTTTTAATATCATTCAGCAAAACTTCCACTGAGAATAACTCTTTATCTTAATTTCCACATATTTCCTAATGGGAATAAGTGTCACATTGTCTTTTGCTCCGAAGACTAGGGGACAACACTCGTTATGGATTCCCTGCTTTTCCCAGAGTTTTAATATCATAAATCACAAAATCACAGAGTTGGAGTTGACTTTGTATTTGCTGTTGTGGGTGTTGTTTTTTAGTATTTAATGCCCCATGTCAGAGTGGGGATTAATTGGAGATAGTGAAAAAAATATCCAAATTAAAACAGAGGTACATGAGCCTGTAAATTTCAGGTTTCTCAGAATCCCAAAACAAAATCATTCTAATAAGACCAGTTATTCTTTTCCAGGAATGATAGACTCGGTTTACTTCAAGTCCTAAAAACATTTACTTAAATCATCTTCTCCTACCTAAAGACCAAAATTAATTCCATTATCTTTTTTTCTAAACATTTATTAAGTACTCAGGTGATGCCTAGCCCTACCTAGGTGTTGTGTTTATATGTGTGTGTATGTGCATATGTATGCACGTGTGTGTTAATTGTAACTTTCTCTAGGGTAGAAGAGAGGTGGGGGGGGGGGGAGGGAAGGAATAAAAATAAAGCAAAAAATGCCCAGTGGAGAACAAAAGAAAATCTGGGAGGAAATCAAGAAAAGCTGGGTAGCTTTGAAACAATGTATAGCACTTATTACACAGGTTTTCTTGGAAAAGGTATTTATTGTTTTATATTGAATCCTCTCTTATGTTCTGCTGTGTACATGAAAATCTTTTTTTCCTTTTCTCATTTTGTATTTAAGTTTAAAATGAATAAAAAAATTTACAAACACAATAAAAAGAAAGTATGAGCAGACAGGAGATGATTTAATACCAACTACATTTCAGCCCCGATTGAAAATACACAAAGTATTTGAAATGTTCTATATAATTTCAGCCTTCCCACTTCAAACAAGATTCTAAATTGCAGGATATATTGTTAAAAGATCACTGACCCTGCTTTCTAAAATACACCCAGGCCAAGATTGGTTGAACTGATTAGCCAAGGTCTATGCAGTATTCCAGTTTCTCGATAAAATTCAGAAACACAGCAAGCTTGGAAACCAGAAAGTGGTCAGTCCCTGGGAAAAAAAATCAATTAAACTTAATTTAGTGATTGAAAACAATCTGTAGCCAAGACTCAAATTAATCTCAAGAGTTATTCAATAATAACTACAAGAACTCCAACTAATACAAAAATAACAAGTTTTGAAATGTGTCCAATACTGTTTGACAGCCTAAGCCAAAGAAAACATAGGTCTTGTTTTAGCTCCTAATTCTGTTTCTGAGGCATATGTGGTCTCTTAAGGGAAGTTGCATAGCATCTGTATAGCGGGTGATTGAAAACCAGGAAAATGAGATGAAGTACGTGCACACACCAAGAAACCAGCTACAATGAAGGGGTTTGCAGAAATAGCTCTTTTCTCTAAGAGCTGGAAGGAAAGAAAGAAGCTGATTATAGCATTGGCCCCAGGGATCAGAAGAGAACTCTAAAGATGTGAAGAAAGGGGCTGGAAATCTTGCTGGCATTCTTATCATACCTTCTGATATTTGAGGATTTCTCAAGATGTATAATCATTAAATGTTATCCAAGATTAGATAGACAGATAGATAGATAGATAGACAGACAGATAGACAGATAGACAGATGATAGATACATAGATGGATGGATGGATGGATGATAGACAGAATGTTGTAAACTACAAGTAAATAACTTTTTTTAAAAAAGAAAGTTACATTTAATAATGATTTTCAAGGTAATAATTTTGTTTTTAAGCCTTCAGATCAGCTACTCAGGGGTCTGAATTCCCAGAATGTTTTATCAGCTCCGGGTATTGTTACAACATTTTACATTTTAGATCTGAGAAAAACTTTAGAGAACATCTAGGTCAAGTTCTCCATTTTGCAGATGAAGAAATAAAGACCAAAAGAAATGAAGCAACTTACCAAAGGAAAAAGGAAAACAACCTTTTTTCACACACACACACAACATGTCACTCATAATAGCTAGCAGCAAATGGTTTGGGCATGGGACGTGAGGTCAGGCAAAGGAAGCTTCTTAGATGAGCAAGCACTAATCGAGCTGTAAGGAAGTAATGAGTATGTACATAAGTATTTTCTTCTCAAGTATATTTAGTATGTATAGCAAAGGAAAGGTTTTATATAGCTATACATGTACATATATGGGTGATATCAACAAGGGAGTTCACTTTAATTTATTTCACTTTACCAAATATGTTGAGTATCTGCTATTGGGAGCCTATGAATACAGACAGTGGAAATCCAGATTTCAAAGAGCTGACAAGCCAATGGGGAAGGGGGGGGAGACAGAAAGGGAGAGAGACAGACAGAGACAGAGAGGAAAAAGAGAGACAGAGAGAGAGACAGAGAAAGGGAGGAAGGGAGGGAGGAAGAGAGAGAGACAGAGAGAGAGGGAGAGAGAGAGAGAGAGACAGACAGAGAGAGAAGAGACAGAGAAGAGACAGAGAGAGACAGAGAGGAAAGAGAGAGAGACACAGAGAGACAGAGAGAGAGAGAGGGAGAAGGGAAGAGACTCAGTCATATGGTTTTCACTTTATGTGTAACTAATCACCCCCTAAGGTTACCTATGACATATTTGGACAATAATTTAGGGACTTAATCAAAGACACAGAGAGGACTAAGAGTAAGATCACTGGGGTAAGAGATTGTGTATAACAGTCCTCCCTCACATTGTCCAAAACAACTAGAAATAAAGAAAATTTTTAAAAAGGAAAAACACCAAGATCAATAGCAATGAAAAGAGAAAAACAAAAATAAATTCCCATAAGAAAAACTTGACAGGAAAATTCAGCAAGGAAAATACAATGGGGCAAGAGAGTCCCTGGAGAAAGCTGCAGAAAACATTGCTTCAATAAATTCCACCTCAGATACTTAACATGAGTAACCTTGGACAAGTCAATTAGCCCCCAGTTTTCCTCTTCTGTAAAAGGAGGGACCTGGACTAGATTATCAGTGCTCTTCTAGATCTAGATTTATGATTCTATGAATTACAATTTAAAACTGAGAAAAGGAAAATGAAGGACTAACAGAGCCTCATAAGAGTGATTTAAAAAACCAAAGAAAAGAACTGAAGGGAGGAATGAAATCTGCATTATTTTTTTAATTTAGTTTTTATTTGTTTTCTTGTTTACATTATTCATTTTCATTACATTTTTTGAATTACACATTTTCTCCCCGTCTTGCTCCTGCCCCAACCCCATAACAGCAATCCCACTGTAAAGCCCCTCCCC
>JAQQSW010010325.1:0-13014 GCA_028646575.1 Pseudocheirus occidentalis | reverse complement strand
AACGGTTACAACTTTACTTTCATTTACTCTCATTGAATTTGGCTTAGGGAAGGAAAGACATAAACTCTAAATTGAGTTTCTTGCCACATAGGAGAATAGGGGGAATGGGGATGAGAGGGGGGATCATGGAGGGGAGAGCAGGGTGGGGTGGAGGGTTGATGGAAATACACACTTCTGTAAAGGGGCAGGGACAGGGTAGAGAACAAAACAAGGTGGGGTGCAGGATAGGAAGGAGGGACATACAATTAGCCTCTCACAATTTTCCCACCATGGAGATGTCCTGTGTAATTACACAGGTACAGCCTGTATTGAATTGCTGCTCCTCCCAGGGGGAATGGGTGACAGGGGAGGAACTGCAAGAATCTAGTATTTAAAGCTATACAATCGAATGCAACTGGGAAATAATACATACAGGGACAGGCGCAGGGAGCTCCTCCATGCCCTGCTAGAAAGCTAGAGGGGTGTTGGAGGAGGGCATAAAAGGGAACAGATTGTGGGAAGGGCCTTACAGTGGTATCAATGTTCTGGGCTGGCAGGTAGGGGCAAAAAGTGGAGAAAATTTGTAACTCAAAACCTTGTGGAAATGAATGATGTAACCAAGAAAATAAATTAAAATTTAAAAAAATAAAAAGAATAAAAAGAAAAGATACTTACATTGTGAAAAGATTTTTGAATAGATGGATTCCAGAGCACCTTACACCCATAATTCCATATTTTATTTTCTATTTCAAGCCTCTCAAGAAAAGACTTAGATGTAGTTGGACGTAATGAAGATCGAACTATGTCACAAAATATAAATGAAAGGTTAATGACTACTTGCTAATAGTGCAAGCATTTTGAAATTAGTTGATTTGCATCCTATTGGATTGTTGACTGGTTAGATCAAAGGCTAAAGCAAACAACTTATTCTGTGAAAGGATCAAGATCAAAAGAAGGCATTCCCTATGATTATAGTCACTCTGATCTGTAATTCATTTATTTGAATAAGCTGAATGCACAAAAAAGATGGACACGTTTATTCTTACATTATTTTCTTCACTGTATGCATCATTTATATCCATATAAATATATGTGTATATGCATATACACACATAGGTGTTTCTATGTTGAATTCTCCATTACAACATGAGTTTTTTGATAGGCAGTTGCAGTATTTTTGCTGTCATTTGTATTCCCAGAATTTAGTACAGTGCCTGACACCTTTAAGGGCTTAATAAATGCATGTTAATTGAATGACTAAGTACAGACATTTAAATTTTATAGTGTAAAAAATGTTGCTAATGCAAAATCACCAAAAGAGTGCAGACACCATAGCATCAAACAAATGCTTGATCTTCTTTAAAATGATGAGATGTGGAAGGCAAAAGAAAATTGCATCACAGTATAAACTCATGCACTAAACATTATAGTGGGCAAAAATGTAAGGTTACTATTATTACTTTACAAAGAAGCAAAAAAATATGTAGCAGAGAACAACTTCATAGAGAGTATTAAATAACAAATTCCCCTGTGATTATTTATAGATTGAAGCAGAAGCACAAGTAGAAGTGAAAAAGAACACACCCAAAATATTTGATAATGATCCATCTAAAATCATTGCATTTAGATTTGATCATGCCAGGATTCAGCTACCTCACTAAATCTGTGTCTGAGGAATTTAAGAGATGCTAAATGAGTTTGTAAATGAAAAATATCATGTACCAAGTGTTCTGAAGGAGATGTTTAAAAATACATAAACAGAACAATGACTTTTTTTCAAGACATACAAAAAGGGCAATTCTAAAGGAAAAAAACATCATATCTATTTCATTCCTTCTAACTCTAAAAGATGTGACTGAGGAGACACCAACAGTTACTGACTAATATTTCTATTTTTTAATCTATACAAAATCTTTAAGACAATGATTTCAGATTCAAGTAATTTTTATTTTAGAGTAACTGTGTTGAAATAAGAAGGAAATCTGGCTCAAAGAAACAAGATTTTATGGCAAAAAATCATTGTTATGATCATATAACTAACTTCCAGGTATTGGATATATTAACCTACTCTTTTTATTGATTTTTAAAAGTATTTGACTTTTTAATTATTTAACCAAATAATGACTTTTGAGAATTTTCATTGTCATTCACACCATTCAAATTAAATGGCATATGAAATGTAATTTATGCCATCTATGTTAGAATCATGTAAAACTGACAAACACAAGGAGAGTGAAATATAGCATATAGAAATCAAATGTTGAAAAGCAAGTATGTTTACCAAAGGCATTTCTCTAAGACACTGAAATTTTCTTCTGTGAAAATCAAAGGAATATTACATGGTGATGTAAAGTTTCAAATACTCCTATTAATCACTGCATTATACTGAATACTACAGATTCTCCACAGGGCAAGGCAGATGAAAGAGATTTGTTTAATCATTCACATATGAAAAATAAGTTGGATGAAAAAATCAATCTGTACAACTTGTACAGGAAGTAAGAATGGACAAGTAATGTCTTCAATTAAGTAGATAGGGGAGATCAGAATAAATCATTTTAATGACAACATGCAAGGCATGAAAGGATCTCAAATTCTGTACCATTCCCCAATTCTATTCTTTTTTTTTTTTTGCTTTTTTTTTTGGAGGGCAGTTGGGGTTAAGTGACTTGCCCAAGGTCACACGGCTAGTTTTTGTGTTAAGTGTCTGAGGCCGGATTTGAACTCAGGTACTCCTGACTCCAGGACTGGTGCTCTACTCACTGCGCCACCTAGCCGCCCCAATTCTATTCTTTTTAATGCCATTATTCTCTTAGTGATACTCTCTGGGAAATGCAGTATAATGGAATAAAATCACTGAACTTAGAGTCAGTAGATTTGGCTACAAATCCTACATCTTCTGCTTCCTGCAACTCACTTCCTTTCTCTGAGCTTCATATTTTTTCCCCGTTTTTAAAGTGAGTTTGTACCGGATACTTTTTTAAATTTTTAAAGCAATTTCTAAGGTCACTATCTAATACGTTCTACTTCCATATCTGTGTAATTCTGCAGATAATAGAAACCAAAGCAAAAGGATCATGGGAGCATAGATTTCAAGTTCAAAAAGACTTTTAGTTCTTTCCTATTCCAATCCTCTAATTTTACATAGGATGAAACTGAAGCGGTCAGTAAGTGCTTATTGAAAATTTACAACATACCAGGAACTGTGCCAAGAGCTGGGTACACAAAGAAAGGTAAAAGCATGGCCCTCTTCTTTAAGGCATTCACATCCTAATTGGAGTAGACAATACACAAATAACTGTACATATTGTATATATGTTTGTGCATATGTATGTACATATATAGAAGATAAATGTGTTTTAAAATTGTGTTAAACTGACAAATACAAGGATAGTGATCCATCTACCAAATATATAATTATAGATAAGTGGATAGATATTAGATAGATAGATATCTTCATATAAAGTGCACATCTACATATATATGATAATATCTATCTATCTTAAAGATAGATAGATGATAGACAGACAGATAGATAGATAGATAGATAGATAGATAGATAGATAGATAGATAGATAGATAGATATGGAAAGATACACATAACAGAAGGTATTATCAGGAGACACTAATAGTAGGGGGCAGGAGAACAGGAAACTACATGAAGTAAGACAAGCAAATCAGAGAATCAAGTCAAGGAATAGAATCTTTTCAGGAATGGGGGACAGCCAGACAAAACCACAAAGTATAGTGTGTGAGGAACACCGAGTAAGCTTGTTTAATTTTATTGTAGGGTGTTTGGAGGAAAGAAAAGTGAGAAAACCAGATAGATAGGGTTGTTCATGAAGGGTTTCAAATCACAAATAGATCATTTTATATTCGAGTGTGCAAGAGAAACAGGTGATTGACAGTATTAAAGTCTGAAAAGATGTCAGGAATGAAGATTTAGAAACAAGTAAGGGATTGTTGGTAACTTTGTAGTATTTTTTATATAGTAAAGATTGTTCATCTGCTTGTTTCTAAAGGACAGAGAGGAAGTATGGACATGATAGCAGGCAATGGGTAAAGAGTAATTGGACAGGAAACATCATAGAAGAAAGAGAGAGATAAAGACAGAGACAGAGACAGAAAGAAACAGAGACACAAAGACAGAGCCAGAGAGCCAGAGAGAGCCAGAGACAGAGAGAATGATAATAGGCTATATGTTGGAAAAGATGGAAGAGGATGAGGTAAAAGGTATCCCTGGTAGGGAAAAACTCTTCTTGAGAGACAGGGTTGAAGGAGGGGATCATGCAGGATGATGTCTAAGTTATGTGAAATGAAGGGAGGAGAAGAGAGAGTTATTGGCAAATAGCATCTATTTTTGGTAAAGTCTGAAGAGAATTTCTGAACTTAAAGGATGCTGTAAGAGGTTGAAGAAGTAGGAAAAGTATTGTAATAGCTGTGGTGGTGAGTGGGATTGCTAATAATGATGTCTAATGGCACTAATTTCCAGTTAAGATTATGTGACATAAATTTGTAGTGGACTCGATAAATAATTTAAGGATTTTATTGACATCCATTTGATAGTACATGAAGAAATGCAGAAGTGGTGGGTCGTGAGAGTAAACCATTGGTTTACCAACATGTAATCAAAGAGACGATAAAGGGGCAAGACATTTGAGTATAAAGAATAGTATGGAGTTGAATTAATTAACCACTGTGAATATAAATTAGGTTAAATAAGGAAAGGGAAAAGCATAAAGCTGGTATGGGATGATATCCTATAAAATAAGTGAATGATGAATTAATGGAGGGATATAAATCATCAAATAATGTTGCCAAATATTTAATCTTTTATGTGCTAGGTATTATGATGATGCAAACAATTTTATGCCAAAGTGTGTATTTGTCTGTATATGCAAGTGTATATTTGTGTGGTGTGTGTGTGTGTGGTGTGTGTCTGTATGTATGTGCATGTATATAAATATATATACATATATACACACATGTATATGTGTGTATATACATGTGTGTATATGCAAACATCTGTATACCCATGCACATATTTGATTCTGGAAGTCATAGGGAGATCCTTAAGTTTATTGAGTAACAGATGGGAGTGACAATGTCAGACTGGCATTTTAGGTAAATCATTTTGGTACTGAAGGGTAGAAGGGTGTAAGTGGGGAGAGGATTGCTGAAGGCAGACAAACCAGGAAAACAGGAACAAGAATTACAAACAATATTGAAGGCATGGGACAGTTAAGATATGCATAACTAGGATTCATTCAAAATCCCATATGGCAGAATGAACATTTTCTTCAGGCTACAGCACGATTTGAGGCAAAGAACTGATAAAAAGTTTTCATCTGAAAGTAGACTTTGGATATTTTATTACTCAGAAGAGAGAGTGAGACCCAGTGTAGTGACCTTGGTGTCAGGAAGACTTAACTGATGTATACTAGCTATGTGATCACAGGGAAGAGCTATAACCTCTCAGCGCTCTGATTTTGCAGAGGGATAGCCTGAGGTTTCCTTACACCATTTAACTCCTTGGTCTAGATCTCTCCTTCCTGCTCTTCCCAAAGGCAAATATTTACAAATCCTATAACAGAAGTTTTGGTGTTGGATAAAGAGAACTTTCTATCATAAGGCAGCCAAAATTGTATTAATTTAATTACTTGACCTTTCCACTGCTGAAACCTATTCCTCTGGATATCTTTACTCATATTTTATCTAGATTTAAAGCATACAGAGAGAAATTTCAAAGAATAGTGGAAATGATTGCTCTTTTTTTCCTCATTATTTTATATTTCTTGCATTATAGATTAAAATACTTTGCCATGTGACACTCTTTATTGTGTTAAACTTCCCAGAAGTCAACAGGCAAAGGTGCCAAGAAATTAACAGTATTTCTTTTTTTTAACTACTAGAAAGTCCAGCAGGTCCATATAATTCATGTGTATGCCTGGAATGCCCTATTTTTAAAAGAACATCTAGGATCTATTAAATCTGTGTACTGGAGCCTTTTACAGGAAAAGTTGTCAGACTAATGTTTACAAAAATAGCTAATAAATGGTCATTCTAATTCAACACTTAGGGCGTTATCCAATGTTCCTCTAGGAACCCTTGAAAAAAAGCAATTAGAATGAAAAAGACTGACAAACTTTTAATTAAAGTCACTTCTCCATTCTTCCCCTCCCCCAATTACTCTAATGGATTTTGCTTCAGTTTTATACAGGTCTAGCTTTCCATTAAATAGTATTTGTTCAAAATATTCCATTGTTGAAACTGTTGAAACAGCTACAACACAGAAACCATACATGGATACTGAAGGCTGGGCTCTGTCAAAGCCAAATCTGGAGCAATTCTGGCTGGTAGAAAAATCAATGGTTTCTAGATCTTACAAGTATAGTATGGTTATATGAATTCTGCACTTCCAGTCTTCATAAATCCTGATACAGGACAGCTTGATAAATCAAACATGAAAAAAATGTTCCTTGAACTCATACACTTTATATAATGAGCTATTTAGCATGGATGCTATTTAGCATGGATGGGCCTGACAGTTTCTGAGTTAAGTACCTACAGAATCTCAGATGGAGAGAAGATGATGCTAGAGTTGGAATAAGAATAAGTTGAATTTGAATCCTTTGTTTTGAAAGAGGACCAATGACACTGAATGCTAATGTCTTGGCTTTAAGTGAAGCAGAGTTCCATGAAGTCATCAGCCTCAATCTCTCTTCCATAGTTATTGAAGTCCAGTGGCAAGTCAAGACAACTGCTGATGGCCCAGAATGTAGTGGTAGACCTTGGTGTCTTTGATGTCTGACAAAGCTCAAGTTCTCCACAGTGCCTTCTTTAGCCTCCTATATGGCTGCAGGAATAAATTGTTCTTTTCCACTCATTCTTCCAAGAAAGTCTTCACGTGCTTGGGGTAGACAGCCCCCTAACTCACCAGTGGGTTTGAGGCCTGTAACTTGCCTTCAAACTGGTATATTAGCAAGCAGCCTAGCATACCCAGTATGGATGCTATCACAGGTTCTTTGTTCTGCTTTTCTGAGTGGGAAAATGACAGTATCCTGAACTTCAAAAAATACAAAAAGAAATTACAAGCAGACCAAAAATACAGATAGAGAAAACAACAGAATTGAACAAACCAACAAATGGGGCTTCTAGATATCTGACTATTACATACAAGCAAGCTTCTCTTGCTGGGTTCCAAATGAGACCCATTAAGGTGAAGATCTTCAAATTCCCTTACCATAACACCTGATAGAGTCAACCTGCTCTAGATAATTTTACCTGGGTGTAGCTGCTGCATGTGCTAGAGCTTCTTGAAATCACAGGTGAGAGTTGAGTGACAGATGGATACTAAAGTTGGATGAACAACCCTGAAAAGAGCTCAGAAAATCCTCACACCAGAGGTGCCAATAGACATATATTCATGGATATGTCACATGACCTCTGTGAGCCTCAGGCTATTTATTTCTGAAATATGCATAAAATGTATACAGTACCTAACTTAGAGGGCTAGTGTGATGTTAAATGAGTTCCTGTCCATTCTTTTTATTATACCCAGTTTCTCTACATCTGGGTTCTGTAGGTACTTAACTAGCTCAAGGGACAAAACCAACTTACAATTAAATAGAGAAAATAATAAACAAGAGTGACTTGAGTCAAGTTCTCAGGGAAAATTCAAAAAAGAAAATAAAAAGGTCACTTTTGACTTATGTTATCAGAAAAGAATTCATAAATGAGGTAGTAGCTGAGCTGGGCCTTGAAGACAGAGAAAAATTTTGACCTGCAGAAACAAGGAGGAAAGTATTTCAGGAAATTAATGCATAAATTGCAGTAATTGAAAATACAGAAGTAGGTAAAGGATGTGTGACAATATAAAAAATCCCTGTGTTGCTTCAGAATGGAAAATTTTGATATTTACTGGAGAGCTTAAAAATTACCTGAGGTTCACAGAGTTAAAGTGAATTGTGAATATTTGCCCAGCTCATGAGTAACAGAGGCAGTGTTTGAACACAGGGCTTGTGACTTCATTTCCAGAACTCTAAAAAAATTAGATACAACTCTATACAATACTTTTAAATGAGAAATAAAGATAGAAAAATAGACTGGAATCATACTGTGGAGGGAGGTATTTACTGTTACCTTTTTATAACATTGATCTTAAAAGCAAAAGGAGACTCCTACAAGTTTCCAAATGGAAAAGTTACTTGCCCAGACGTGTGCAGTAGAAGTAATATTTTGTCAGCCTGTAGAAGATGGAGGTAGTTTTGACAAGTGTGAAGATTCATACTTGCTATCAGCAGTAAACCCAATATTAATCATTCCCCCCAACCCCTTTTGTGTTATTTGTTCTATGACTAGCTTGAAAGAAAAATTTCCCCATGAAGAATCAAGTGAGAAAAGCTTTAACATATTTTTTTCTATTTTATAAAATACAAAAAGGTAGAAACATTTGAGAGAAAATGTAAAAAGGCCTCCAGAGTTATACAGAGCTAACAGTAGGCTAGCTATTTTTTAACCACTTTTATGAGTTTTCTGCCTTAAAATATATTCTGAAATCTCTGTCTCATATTAATTGTGTAGTGCTGATAATATATAAAGATTTAGAAAATGAAACAAAGAAAATGAACTCATTAATTATCCCAAGGGGCAATAGGGCAGTGCAGTATATAGAGCAGCTGGTCTGGAGTCAGGAAGACCTGTAATGACATTGCTGTGTAGAATTCCCAGTGTGGAAACTCCTTCTATTCAGTCAGATCAGTCACTTGATTGTAACTCACTATTTTACAGCATTGCCTGAGTGAATTCAGGAGGCTTAGCCAAGGTCATAGAGCAGAGCTGTGTCAAAGACAGGATTTGAGTCCAGACTTCTCTTGATTCTAGGTCTAGCAATCTTTTCATCGCTCTAGGTCAGTTAGTAGGTCTATCATCTGAGGAGGGAAAAAAAGTTACATTTGCTAAATGAGTGTTATTGATGACAGCAAGTGTTTTATATTCCATTTAGTCTTACTCTACAGGCTGAAGATGGCTTACTTTTTATTTTTATTCAAGGATTAACAGACGTCCAAAGTCATAAAATAAATGTGCAACACACACATTATACTGCTCTATATTATATTATATAAAATATTAGCCAAATATATTTTGAATTATGTGGTTATAGTCCTCTTTTAGAAATCTGGTGGATATATAGCATAGTCATGGCTTGTGATATACTAACCACCTTTGAATGGAGCAGCGTGGTACTTATTTTGTGTACATTTGGGATTGTGATAAACAACGTGCAATTGGCAAACCAATAGCAAAATGCCATTTGATGGAGCAAATAGGGCTTGGAGCCATTTTGTTGAAGTTCTGGGTTCACATTAAGCACTTTTAAAATAGGCAGCATACTTTGAGGCCAGCTTTTGTAAAAAGCAGACTTATTCTCCAATGTCCTTTAGTTTTTGTTCAGCTTTGAAGTTAGATACCTTGACTTATGCAAGAATTGGAGACTCAGATTGAAATTAGCATCACTCCTTGGTCTGTGTGGCTCCAAGTGAATCACTTCTTCTATATAGGTCTAGGTTTCTTGCCTACAAAATGAGGAGGTTCATGGGGATGATATTATTCTATTTTCTAGCTCAAATGATTTAATTTCCCAAATGACCATTAAGCCTGTGAAAAGTAGTATAGTTTAGTTAGAAATCTAACTGAAGCTGTTTTCACTTGGGGCAAATCCAGTTTAACAAGGGGGGAATGTGTTATGATACAGAGGACAGTACAACCTGTGGTGTGTTTGCTCTGAGATAGGAAGCATACTCTTTTGAGGGCTGTTGAAAAGAGGTGAGTATTTTGGGAGGAGTAAAATAGTTATGGAACCCTAGGAAGAATATCTGCTCTGCCTAATGAAATAAGATAGTTTAGTTAGGACAGGTGAAGCATGGGACATATAAAGAAAATATATAATCCTACCCCCAGAGAGGAAATGTTCCCTCCAAGGAGGTTAGCACCATGGGACAAAGACCAATTCACCACTATACTGCTGACTGAATTAATTGGGAGGTGCACTGGATTGGATTCAAATTCCATCTCTGCTACAGATTACTTTGTAATTTTTGGCAAATCATCTCACCTCCCTAAGACATTTATCAATAAAATTATGGGGTTGAATGAAATGATATCTAAAACTCCTTCTTGCTCTAAGCCCCATGATAAAAAAAAAGTGTAAGATGTTTGAGATAACCAGGTATGTAAATTGATCTATGATTCCACATACTTGTTTTTTTTTTCTTTCTAACCAAGGCAGATCACAACTCATCTGTGGTTGCTCATCTTATGGATCTTATGGATGATTGATCATAAAGGTACTACATCCTCCCATAAAGGTACTACAGGAAGTACATGCAATGTGCTGGATGCCTTCCGCACTTTCTTTAACTTCAGGGAGATCTTGATTTTATATATACATATATATATATATATATATATATATATATATTGTAGATAGATATAGATAGATATAGACAGATAGAGATAGATAGAGATAGATAGAGATAGAGATATATATCACATGCTGACACAGTTATAGCCTTCATGAAACATAGTATTTTGTTTTGTTTTAAGTTAACTTATTTATTTTCAGTTTTCAACCTTCACTTCCACAAGTGTTCAATTTTCTACCCCTCCCCAGTATGGCAAGAAATCTGATATAGGCTCTACATATACATTTATATTAAACATATTTTCACATTAGTCCTGTTGTATATAAGAATTAGAATGAATGATAGGAACCATGAGAAAGAAAAAAAAAAGAAAATAGTCTTTCCATAGTTCTTTCTCTAGGTATGGATGGCATTTTCCATGCTGAGTTCTTTGGAGTTGTTTTTGGTCCTTCCATTGCTGAGGAGGCCTAAATTTATCAGTTGTAACACACTGTGACTATTACTGTGCACAAGGTTCTTCTGGTTCTGCTCACTTTAATCAACATCAGTTCATATAAGTCTCTCCCAGTTTTTCAAAAGTCGGCCTGTTCATCATTTTTTAAGTACAATAGTATTCCATTACATTCATATACCACAACTTGGTCAGCCATTCCCCAACTGGTGGACATCCCCTCAGTGTTCAGTTCTTGGCTACCACAAAAAGAGTTGCTAGAAATGCTTTGTACATGTGGGTCCTTTTCCCATTTTTGTGATCTCTTTAGGATGCAGGCCTAGAAGTGGTATTGCTGGACCAAAGGGTATGCACAGTTTCATAGGTCTTTGGGCATAGAAGAAATTTATAGTCTATTAGGACAAGAGCTCATGGCATTCCTAAAAAGTCAAACAAAAGCTAGAATATGGCAAGGAAAATTAGAGATTCAAATGCAGTTTTAAAATTAATCTTAGCCGACAGAAATCAAATTTATTTTCTACTGAGGTGTGTTCAGGGAAGATGTAATGGAGGAAAATATATTCAGAAGTGGTCTTAAAGAAAAGGAGAGAAGTTAAACAAATGGAGCTTGGTCATACAGAAGCAAGGGAAGTGTATCCTTGGCAAGGTGGCTGGCATGAGTAAAGCATTCTTCATCATGAGTTGATAGTGTTTTCTTCCTCTTCAAATTATCTTGTTTTTAACTTATCCTGTTCATACAATATAGAATACAAGAAAACTTAATTTTAAAATTTCAGATCTATAACTAAAAATTCAGCAAATGCTTCAAATCAGGGCTGGATTTATTATTTTCTTGACTGTTGATTTAAGAGAATGATGGGAAAAACTAATAGTGTATAGGGAGATTTTAATTATTAACAAAACTTGTTGTTAAACATGTCCCAATGTATCATTGCCTCCTTCTATGCAGCCTCGCTTTTTGGTTGTCTTGTTCCACCCTGAACCTCCCTTTAAAGGAGGAGGTCCAGTCCAGCCATTTCTTCATTCCTCTCCAGACTACACTCCTGACTCTTTGGACTCTCTACACAATTCTCCACTTCTTCTTCCCCCTCTTCCATGCTTTTCTGTTCCCTTTTAGCTTTTTATTTATTGTTTTCCCAGATTACAATGTGAGTTCCATGAGGGTAGGGACTGTGTTTAATTTTGCTGAAGAAATTATCAATTGGAAACTGTGTCAGTACAGTGGAGGACTGTTCCACCCAAGGTCAGAAATTCCAAGGCATCAATGAAAGTTCCTGAGCCAGTATAACATAAATATAGACTTAATAAATACAAATATATAAACTATCCAAGTATGTATGTATATACATATAAATTATATATATGTATATATGTATATGTGTGTATGTATATATAGTGTGTGTATACATACACACATATATAAATACATACATACACACACATACATATATATATATGTACTTTGGGAGAGGGGAAAGGACAGTGGGGGAAGGAGAGGCTTCATATAGAAGACTGTGCCTAAGCAATAAATCAAGTGAAGAGTGAGATTGCTTTAAGGTAGAGCTAAAGAAGGAGTATAATCTAAATGTGCAAAGATGTAAAAATATGAAAATTAGAGGTGGGGTATCACATATGAGTAACACAGAGAAGGCATGTTTGATTGGGTTACAGAGTATGGGAGGGGAAGTTATATCAATGTTGCCAGCAAATAATTTGAAATATTGATGCTTCCTAAATAATTTAAGTTATCTTCTTAATGTTTAAAGATGAATCAAATTTGGTCCCTATTCTCGATGATTAGAGTTGAATTGACCAAGGAGAAAGTCTGAGGAAGTCCATTTTTCATGATGTTTGTTTGTTACTCAGAAAGCATCATTCATTGGGAGAAATTCCCTGGACTATGTTTTGTAGACTTTTTGTCTGTTGTGTGTTGACATCAATATCCAAAGGTTTTAATTTAAGGAAAATCCTCTGGGACATGGGAGATTTAGAAAGTGGAGCTAACAAGGATGACAGGCAATACTTGTCAAAGTTTGGTCAACAGAGAGAAACAGAACCAGAACAGTGGAGTGGCACAGTCAGGAGGTCACTGACCTTGAAAGCTAGTGTAGCAGTCTAATGACCTTGAAGTAAGAGAGTTTAGAAGTTTGTCAACATACT
>JAQQSW010010324.1:0-13015 GCA_028646575.1 Pseudocheirus occidentalis | reverse complement strand
GGGCTTTACAGTGGGATTGCTGTTATGGGGCTGGGGCAGGAGCAAGATGGGGAGAAAATATGTAATTCAAAAAATGTAATGAAAATGAATAATATAAACAAGAAAACAAATAAAAACTAAATTTAAAAAAAAAGAGACTTTGGATTGTCTATGGGAAAAATCTGTTGTGCCTGGGTGAGAATGAAAATCAGTCCAGTAGATCAGGCCCCAACCAACCAGGAGCCAGTCTTGGGAGTGACTGAATCAGTGGCAGTAGTGGTGGTTTCTGGACCTCTGAGACCACAGATGGTAAAAGGGTCAGATAATTGTTAAAAAGGAGATTACAGGGGGTCACTTTGATGGCACCAGGGTAGGACTTGCATTTACAAACAAGTATAGCCTATACTTGAATCTGAGTTATAGCCCTGGTCTCAGTCTGAGGGCAAGGAGGAGCAGTAGCATACCAGAAATTACCACAGCAAAGGAGAGGGAACCCTGGTCATAGTTCCTGGTAGAAAGAGTGCTTATGGTCACTCATAGACCAGTGTATTGTACAGGAGAATAGGAAGCACACCTCTCTACATCATACCATCTTGGAAGAACTAAAAACTTAGGGGTCCCCAGAATTACCTCTAAAGTTCAGACATTTGAGAAGCAGAGTCCCACTTGAGCTTAGAAATAAATGTTAAGAAATTAGCTGATAAATGCAAACAGGAGAAAAAGATCCCGAGAAGATCAAAAGACAAACTCAGAAGAAGACAATAAAGTCAAAATTCCTACATCTAATGCCTCAAAGAAATATTTGAATTGGTCAAGACCATGGAGTAGCTCAAAATGTTTTTTAAAAATCAAGTAAGAGAGGTAGAGGAAAAATTGGGAAGAAAAATTAAAGTGATGCAAGAAAATCTTGAAAAATGATTTGGTAAAGGAGGCACACAAAAATATTGAAGAAAACAACACCTTAAAAAACAGAATATGTCACATGGTAAAAGAAGCACAAAAGTCTTATGAAGAAAAGTACTCTTCGAAAAGTAGAATTGCCTAATAGAAATCTTCAGTCTTCTGCTTCCTCAGTCTTCTCCTGGGCTTCTCTGTCACCTGTATTCCTGGGCTCCTGGCCTCCTGGATTAAAACACATTGAGACTAAAGGATTCAGAAATCAGGATGTGCAGAAACTTATATTTAATTTAGAACTGATGCTATAGCATTTCCTAAGTAGAATACTTATGTCATAACTTTTCCTCTTCTCTTCACACATACAAACCAATTTTATTACATTTTCTGCTGACACTAATCATTTATGAGTCCTAATCCACCGAGAGAAGTCTTTAGTAATGGAGATGTATCTTAGAAACTCCAGGAATTATGTTGAATATTTTTATGTAATGAATATAGATATATTATTACAAAGATTATTACATAGGACATTTTAGTTATACAAAGCATGTATGAAAAACAAAACTACATGTAAACCTAATAAGAATAAATAGTGGATTTTATCTATGATAATGTTCTCATTCAGTGAATATCTTCATATAATCATTGTTTTAATACTGTTGTTTTCATTATTGTTTCAAAGATTGAGAAAGAGACAATGAAGGATGCTATTTTAAAAGCTGTAGAAGAAGAAAGAAAAAACTTGGAAAAAGTTCATGCTGAAGAGAAGGAAATATGGAAAGCTGAGTATGACAAAGATCAAGAAAAAGTATCTCAGGCAATCCAGGAAGCTTTACAAGAACAAAGAAAAATAAGTCAGGTCAGTAGATAAATTCATGAAACTACAGTTTTCTCTTTTTTTCTTTTATATTTCAATTAGGATTATTTTGCCATCTTTTAAAATCACATCAATTGAAATGGAAATTTTACCTTTCATTCATTCAGTCATAGTTGACTCTTCATGACCCATGGACCACATAGAACATGAGGCCTGGATAGCGTGCCAAACTCCCCTTCCTGAGTTCAAATCTAACCTCAGATACCTACTAGCTGTGAGATCCTGGACAAGTCACTTTACCTTGTGTAAAGCCAAGCACAAGCAGCTTTCTAGAGGACTGCTGCTGTGGACAGCTTTAAGGTTCTAATCACATAGTATAATGAACTCTCTATTTATTCAGCTGTATATTAAAGCAAAACATTCACAGAAACCAAAGTACAGTATTCATAATGTTACAACACCTTATCACTAAAGTGGCCACATATTTTTCACTAAACTGGTCACATAGTTTTAAACAAAATATATCACTCTGTAAGTCCTTAGCTCAGTTATCCTTAAGGAGCAAACCTCCTTAAGGGACACAAAGTCAAAAGGTCAAAGTTCTCTACCCCTAAGTCACATTGTCTTAATCTGTCAGTCAAAAAGTCTTCTTTCTTCTTGATTGGAGATTAGTTTCCAATTATCCTTAACTCAGTTATCCTTAAGAGGTACAATAGACCAAGTACAAAGTTCTCCCATCCCTCAGCCACAGTAAATCATGATCTTCTCAGTTAGCATCAAATACCCAAGGAGAGGTCTTTTCATCTTGACTAAAGGCTGGCTCCCAAATTCCATTATTCCTCTTCCATTGTCCCAGCTTTTGCCTGAATTTACCCAAGTGTCATTTGGGTTCAAAGTTGGACAGCTCTCAGCTCTTCATCCAGCTCCTTGTCCAGATCCTTGTCCAGTTCCCATTCCCTACTGAAGCTCACAGTGTCCAGTGCACCTAAAGTCCTTCACAGTTTCTGTTTCTGGGAAAACAATGTTTAACAGAGCCAAAACAACATTCATGCACATTGGTAGCACCGTCATCAATTCACTGTCTACCTGTGAAATCAATACAGACCTACCTATTAGGTCTGAGAATTCTAAACACATCATCAGTGTGCTCCCAACAACTCTGAAACTGCCCTCTATCTATGGCTTCTGTAAATTGACAAGAAAATCCTCTTTCAGGGCTTTCAGTAAAGTCTCAGGGCTTCTGTACAAAGTATCACAAACAAAAATCAACACAGGCAGAAAAAACAGAGTGCTGGCCTCCACAGCCATCACCCTTCTCAGTTCTGCTCTCTCCCAGCTTGGGCTTCTTATGTATAGTCATTAGCTCCTCCCTGTTCCTGTCTTTGACAAGTACCTCCCACCATGGGTTTCATAAGGCCTGATTTTTAACAGACTTGATATAATCAAGGGCAAGACTCAAAAGAAACTAGAACTGAAACAACGTGCTAAATAATTAAATAGCTGAAACAAGGTGCTAAGTACTTCTTTGCTTGCCATCGCACCTTGTTTGCTTCAATATCTTCATCTGTAAAATGACTTTGAGTAGGGAATGGCACACCACTCTAGTACTCTAGGGGGTCACAAAGAGTCAGACACAACTGAAAATGACTGAACAATAACACACTCAGAAGAGTGCTTCAAAAGCAAAATGAGAAGATAAATATGGTGAAGAAAACCCTTTAGTTTCTAATGACAGGGTGCCTTCAGGTTGCAACCTTTGCCATGCAAGGAATGGGGGAGAAACTTGAAATCCTGCCTGGTATTTTTGGTGGAAGAAAATAGTGGAATTGGAAGAGTACACCACATGGCATGATGCCCTTATTTTTAATTTTTAAACTTCTATTATATACCATAATTTTCATACTATAAGAATGGCAGCTAGGCAATTACTTTTCCTTCTTTTTTGGCTAACCTGTAGTTTCTAATCAGTTTCTAAGTTTAACTGTGATGAACATCAACAAATACATGTTGATCTCTTACCACAAGACAATCAATTCAGTCCATTTCTTTACTTGTTAGAATATATTGCTAAAGAATTCATTAATTCTGTTTATTTTAGGCCAGACCTAAGCTGGAGCAGGCCTGTGATTCAGACTCAATGACGAATTTGCAGAGTTACTTGTAGAGCATAAACAATAATGAAAATAATTGTAATGCAATTATAATACACACTCAAAATTAAAAGGCTGTAAAATGCTATATAACCATAGCAACCAATTAGCTAGGTCAGGAACTTCAAAAGGCATATTCTTGAAGCTGTGGAAACTTAGGTATAATCCTTATACCTATCTCATCAGGTTAGGACAATTATACTTTAAGT
The DNA here is from genome assembly GCA_028646575.1 of Pseudocheirus occidentalis. Taxonomy (NCBI): domain Eukaryota; kingdom Metazoa; phylum Chordata; class Mammalia; order Diprotodontia; family Pseudocheiridae; genus Pseudocheirus; species Pseudocheirus occidentalis. Next base: position 8,963 of record JAQQSW010010324.1, on the reverse strand, counting down.
ATGGGTGGAAATTTAACATAGTACTAACAGAACTTCCCTGTTTCACTTTGTCCCCTTCTGAACTTTCTTCTTAGGTTTTCTGATTTATGATTGTTTTTAAATATTTCATTGATAATCTTTTCTTTTCTTCTTTTTAGTCCATCACTATCATTAGTCAAATCAAACAAGTCAGTGATTTAGAGCTTAGGGAAAAGAAGAAAAGACAAAAAACAGTTCCTGCTTTCAAAGAGCTCACACTCTACTGATTAAGGCATCATGAAAACAGTAAACAAGATAAATATACATAAATCGGAGATAACCAACAGAGGGAAGATACTAACATTCAGGGAAATGAGGAAAGGATTTTTGAAGAAGATGGGGCTTGAAGAAGCCAAGAAAACCAGGAGACAGAGTTGAGGAAGGAAAGACTTCTAGAATAGCCAGTGTAAAAGCAGTGTAGGAAGGTAGAGTGTCATGTTCTAGAAACAGCAAGAAGGTCAGTGCCTCTGGATTACAGAGTATGTGGGTAAAGGGAAGGAAGGTATAAAAGAAGAAAATCAGGAAAGAAATAGGTGATGTAGGGCTTTGATCAGCAAACAGAGAAGTTTAGATTTGATCCAAAAAGGAGAAGGGAGCCATAAGAGATTATTTAATAGATGATTTACATGATCATTTCTGTATTTTAGGAACATCAGTTTGACAGTTGATATACATTGTTTTGGGGAGAGACTTGTAACAGGAAACCAACCGGGAAGCTAATGTAATAATCCAGGCATAGGTGAAGAGGGCCAGAATCAGAGTAATAGAGGTGTCAGAAAAGAGACAAGGTCTATGTGGGAAAAGATGCTACTACCTACAAACTCCACTCTTCTTCCCCATAGATGTGATATCTAAAGGAGAAGACTTCTAGGGAAAAAGAAAAAAGATTAGATAGAGCCTCCTTTCACTTGATCCAAAGTAGTTTCACCTTGGAGTTGAACCTCTAATTGAATAAAGTTTTCCTTCCTAAAAATCTCGTAAATAAAAATAGCACTGCGACACAAGTGGCAAAAGAACTGGATTTGGAGTCCAAGGATTTGAGTTCAAATTCCTCCTGTGATACTACCTATGTAAATGACCTTGGCTGTCATTAACTTCGCTGCATCTCAGTTCTTTTCATCTGTAAAATGAGGAGGTTGAATTTATTAAAGGGGTACCTTCCAGTTCAAAAAATCTACAGTCTTATGATTACTGATATGTAAAATTAAACTGAAATTCCTAACAAAAAAGATTTTAATCCCTGGATTTAAATCTCCAGATTCATCAGTAAAGTGGTTCAGTGACAGAATTCTGTTATGCCTTTAATTTCTTCTGTAGGTTTTTCCACCTTTCAAGCCCTGCTTCCAAATTGATCTTTCTCAAATATAGTTTTAATTATTTTGCTCCCTTGCTAAAAAAAATATTTACCACCTGCCTATGTAGCCTTATCCAATAAAACTCTTTATCCTGGTAATCAGGGCTTTCCATTATCCAACCGCAATTTACTTTTCCAGTTTTTAACCACATTAATTACAGATTAAAAAAATTAGATGGACCATCAAAGGTCTTCTGGTTCTACCAATTGAAACATTGTAGCATAGCAGAAAGAGTACCTGGATTCTGAAGTCAGAAGGCCCTGTTGCTGGTACAGAAGGCCCTACCTCTGCTCATTATTATCTTTAAATCATAACTCAAGTCAGTTATCTTGCCTAGGTGTCAATTTCCTGGTCTATAAAATAAGGCATATTGGACTAAATGATTTTAAAATCCTACTCCAGCTCTTAACTATTTGAGTATCATTGCCAAACTTCTCTTTGAAGACCCTATCATCAGTGATAAGTAATTTCCTAAGGCAGTCCATTCTTTCCACTTTTAGACAACTCTAATTATTTGAAACTTTTTATTAATGTTGATCTGAAATTTGCTGCTGTTAAATCCTCCCTTCCTCCCCACATCACTTCTAGTTAGTCCTTCTATGGACAAGTAAAACAAATTTAATGCTTCCTAGTTTTATCATTTATAGCACCTATAGCACTATATATATATATATGTATATATGTAATAAATACTGATTGTGTTTGTTGACAGGCATAATGAATAAATGTATATGTTCAGTATAGTCAGTAATCTTATTGTGTGAATTGACTACTAATGGTCCATTACCTCCTGTCAAAATTCATCACCGAAAATTCTTCCTCACATTTGATTTTATTTGTAGTCTGTTTTCTGGTAAAGCAAAAGAACCCATCTCCAAATGACCACTCTTCCCTCTATGAAATAGAACAAAACAGATTATTGCCTACTCTTTCTTGAGTGGGATCGAGGGAAATTAACCAGATCCATGTGGTCTGTATAGCAGCTAGAAGATCCTTGGAAATCTTTCTGGGCAGTCACATGTATTTTGCAATTGATGGCATCAGACCCCTTTTTAAAATTCAAAAAATAACGTGTCTTTATACTTAAATATACTTTTTCTGGATCTGATACTTTGAAAATTCCATGACTACTGATCATAACCTAATTCCAGTAGTCCTTGCTTGATGGTAGTACATAGTTGCTTCAACCAAACTCTAGCAAGGCATTTGGCAGTCTTAAGACTGTAGTGAAATCCCTCAATATTTACTATGGTTGACTTGTATTTCTTTATGATGGCTGTAAAGTAGTTTTGAAAATACTTTAATATGGAAACTATCATGTAAGTACAGATTTAGTAGCATTAATTTGATTCACTCAGTTTAATCTTTTATTACAACATCTGATCAAGTTTGACCTCAATTCTTTTATGGCATAATTTTTCCCAGTTTATATAGGTTAACTTGGTTTTTTCTAGGAGCTGTGTTGCAATAAAAATCTTTTTTGTATCAGATGTGCCTGTTTTGATGGTATAGAAACACCCCCCCCATTCCCTTCAGACATCTCATATAAGCATTGATATAAATTCAAGATATCATGGTTGAAGCCTCCCAGCTTTGACAAAGATGGATCAGATAGATTCCTTCACCAAGAAAATGTCAGGCATTTTGCAAAGCTCAGGAGGACATAAGATATTAGTAAGTCCAAATAACTGTTGCTTTTCAGGAGTATGCCAGAGTTTTCCATTTTCAGACATATGCTATCCAGGTGGACACTAGGATTTATACAAGAAACCTTTGTATTCAGAAGACCTTTATAGTCATTGTGTGTATGTGTGTTCATGAAAGTCTGTCTGCCTGTGTGTAGAAATGTTGTTTAGGTCAGAACCAATATGTTTTGCAACGTTTAAATGGAGCACTGATTTAAGTGATTGCAAAACCTGTCTTGAACGTACTTAAAGCATGCTTTCAGAACTTTGGGGTTTCTAAGATGATGCTAGGACTAAGGCATTTATTTTAAAGTTCAGTCAAAGCTAATCATATGTGGCCTATTATGAGTGTTCAGGTAGACAAATAGGCATATTGTTATGATTTTCAGAATGATATGTTGCAAATTTGACTGTGATGTTAAATTATAACTTAGACACAAATTTAAATTTTGCATTTGAAGACAACTGAAAGACTTCAAAGAATATTAGACAGAAATCAAAATGATAAAAACTTAAGTGTGATGTCTGGTCTAGTCCTATTGAAGGTATACCTGTTTTCATTGTTTGTTTTTCAGTATGACCTGTGATTTCTTTTGTGTAGAAAACTTCCAGTGAAAAATTTCTTCTACCAATGCAGAGAAATGACTTCTCTGCAATTTATAATCAAAGGAAGTTTTGGAGGTATGGTAGGAGAATACTAAGAGATGAAGAGATTTGCCTAGTATTGTACAATTAGTACAGTGGACTTGATCCATTTTAAATCTTCTTGCCTCCAAAATTTGCACTCTTCTGCTACTCCCCATTGCCTTTCTTTGCTAATTATATTGGAAAGTGGCAAGAACAAACGGTAACTACTAAATTCCAACTCTAATCCTATAATTGTTTTCTTTGCCAGACAACTATACATTTTCTTTTCCTCATACTTCCAATCCTAGAATCTATAATATTCTGCCAAGTTTAACTCACATTTGGTGAAACAAAGATCCTTACCTTTAGATGAATGGATGGATAGATGAAAAATATAAGCTGCTAAAATAGTTTTATCCATCTTTTACACTTCGTTGTTTTCTCCTTTTTCCCTTTGTTCTTGTGCTTAGATTCATGTCCAAAACAGAACTTATCTTTTACCCCAAACTCATTTCTCAGTTTCCCTATTATAAATTATAATATTAATATAATAATATTCCCAAGTATATTATTATGTTATTATAATGTATAATATTATGATCCTTGTTTTCCATGAGGTTTAACCTCACTATCATAACTTGATCCCTCTCTTTTATCCCCCCTACATTTCTAATCAATAGGCAGACCTTGTTGTTTCTTTCTCTAGTCTGCACCATCTTGTTACATAGTCCCTGTTCTCTCCTCAATCAGTCACTCAGTCACTAATTGATCAGTTCAGGCTCCTATAGCCTCTCACTTTACATTCATTCATTCATTCAATTAAATAAATAATAATGACAATATATTTTAAAAATATGTTGGTATTTTCCATTTCTTACATCAGCATAATACCCTATATACCCTTCCCTCTTCCCCTCCATAAGAACCATCTCATATGACAAAGTGTTTTTAAGAGAGGAAAAAACGTCAGTACAGCTGATTGATATATTGAAAAAATTCCAAAGATGGGCAATGTGAGACACTTGTGGACCTTTCACCCCCATGAAATGATAGGTTGCAGGTGTCTTTATATATCTTCATTTGAGTTCCACTTAATCTTTATAATTTTGTTAAATTTGTTTTAAATTTTTGGTGTGTCATTGTTCTTTCCATCTAAATTGTTGTAGTTAATATATATGTATATATGTATGTATGTGTGTGTGTGTGTGTGTATTTTCTTAAAGCTGCTGGCTCTTGCACCACTTCATGTAGAGCTTTCCATGCTCTATTGATTATATATCATTTGTTGTAACAGTAATGTACCATTGCATTCATATATCACAGTTTGCCTAGCCTTTCCTCAGTTAATGTGTGATATTTTAGTTACTTTATTTGCACAAATCTAAATTGCTTTCTAAAATATTTGTACCATTTTACAGATCTGTCAGCAATGTGCCTATGATACCCCCTCCAACATTGACTGTTGCCATTTTTTAAATCATTTTTTTTACCAATTTTTAGGATATGAGGTGAAATATCAAGGTTGTTTTGATTTGCATTTCTCTTGTTAATGATTCAGAACATTGTTCATATGCTTGTGAATACTTTGGAGTTCTTTTGAAACCTATTCATATATTTTTGCCATTTTTTTGTTTTTATTTTTTGAGGTTTTTTAAAACCATTTTTACCTTTGGGGAATAGCTATTAGTTATATTTTGATGTAATGATTTTTCCCCATTCAGCTTCCCTTCTTATGCTAGATGCATCAATGTTTTCTGTGCATAAGTTATTCAGTTTTAAGTTATCAGTTATGTTTTATCTTTTGTAATTGCCTCTATCTCTTGTATGGCTAAGACTTCATCTCTTACCCTTAGATATGAGATTTACATGTCCTGTTTCTCCTCCAATTTCTGTGTGTGTGTGTGTGTTTATATTTAAATTTTAGATTGAGAATATCTTGGAGAATATCTTGTATAGTGTGTTGTGAAATATTGGTCTAAGCATAATTTCTGCTAGATTGCTTTCCAGTTTTATTGGCAGTTTTTATCAAATAGGGTTCTCCCCCCCCCCCAACTTATTTTCCATTTTATCCAACACTGGGTTATTGAGTTCTGTTATTTCTAAATCTCACTAATCTAGTCCGTTCCATTTATCTGTACCTCTGTTCTTTAACCGATGTCAGCAGGTTTTGATGACCACTCCTTTATAATGTAATTTTAGGTCTAGAAGAACTATTCTGCTTTTCTCCTTACTTCTTTTCATTATTTCCCTTGATATTCTAGATAATTTATTTCTTCAAAAGAATATGGTTATTATTTTATCAAGGTTTATAAAGTATCCTCTTGATAATTGATTGGTATAGCATTAAAAGTAGAAAATAATTTTGATAGTAGTGTCATTTTTGTTATATTGGCGTGGTCTAGCCTTGAGGACTGAATATTTAGTTCAGTCCAGCTATTTAGTTTGTTCTTTAATTTTAAGAAGCACTTTTTAAATGAATCTATAGAAGTGTTTTGTGTATTTTGAGAAAGTGATCCCCATATATTTGATGTATTTTGTAGTTATTTGGAATGAAATTTCCCTTTCTATTATTGCTTCTTGTATTTTGTTACTATTATGTAGAAGTGATACAGATTTTTTAAAATTATACTTAATTATTAATGTATAAAATAAAATAAGTTACATAACAGTATAATTTAAAAAGATGATTGCATATAAAACTGCAAATCTGTTATGTACAACTTGCTATTCTTTTTAAATATATAATAAAGCTATTGTGAATTTTTTTCCTTTTTTCCTCCAACCACCCTAGAGACTTACCATTAGATACAAATATGTATGTATGTATGTATATATAGGTATATATGTATATTTGAGAAAAATCTTTCTATACCTACTTCTGTTTATCATTTCTTTCTCTAGATGCAGATAGCATCTTTCTTCATATACCCTTTGTAGTTCATTTTGGTATTTATGGTAGTCTAAATAACTTATTCATTCAAAGTTCTTAAAACAGTATTGCTGTTACAGTATACAGCCTTCTATTGGTTCTGTTCATTTCATTCTTCATGATTTCGTGCAAGTTTATCTATTTTAAGATTATCACACTCATCATTTCTTATAGCATCGTAGTATTTCATCACACTTATATACCACAACTTATTCAGCCATTCCGCAGTTGACAGTCATCCCCGCAATTTCCAGTTCTTTGAAACTACAAAGAGAACAATTATAAATATTTTAGAACATATGGGTTTTTTTCCTTTTTCCCTAATCATCTTTGGAAAGAGATGTAGTAGTGGCAATTCTTGGTCAAAGAGTATGTTTTATAGCCCTTTGTGCAAAGATCCAAATTGTTTTACAGAATGGTTGAATCAGTATACAGATTCACCAACAGTGTATTGATGTCTCAATTTTCGCATATCCCCTCCAACTTTTGCTGCTTTCCCCTTCAGTCATTCTTGCCAGTCTGATAGGTATAAAATGATATCTCAAGGTTGTTTTAATTTGCATTTCTCTAATCAATAATGATTTAGAATATTTTATATGACTATAAATTATTTTACTTTCTTCATGGGAAAACTACTTTAAAAAAAAGTATTCATTTTTAGTTTTCAAGATTCATTTCCACACAATTTGGAGTTACAATTTTTTCTCTCCCTGTCTTTCCCCTACCTCCACCCCCAAATAGCAAGCCTACTGAATACCCCTTCCCCCAATCCATTCTCTCTTATATCCTTCTCCTTAACTCCCTAACTTTCTGGTAGGGCAAGATGGGATTCTATACCCCAGTACCTGTATATCTTATTTCCTAGTTTCATATAAAAACCAAATTTTTAAACATTTATTTTTAAAACTTTGAGTTCCAGATTTTTCCCCCTTCTTCCCTCATTACCCACCCCACTGGGAAGATAAGCAATTCAATATAGATTGGAGTTTTGTAGTTACCCAAATCATTTCCATAGTAGTTATGTTGTGAAAGACTAACTATATTTCCCTCCCTCCTAACCCACTCCCCACTTTCTATATTTTCTCCTTTGATCCTATCTCTTATCAAAAATATTTGCTTCTTGCTACCCTCTCCCCCAATCTGCCCTCTCTTCTATCCTCCCCCCTCTTATCCCCTACCCACCTATTTTGGAAAACTACTTCTTTATATCCTTTGATCATTTATCAATTAAGGAATGATTTATATTCTTATAGGTTTTAAAAAGTTCTTTATATATTTAAGATATGAGACCTTTATCTGAGAAACTGTCCATAAAAATTTAGCCATTGGAGGGTGGAAACAAGATGGTGGTGTAGAAGCAGCAAGGTTCCGCAGCTCCCAAACAACCACCCTAAATACCTATTAAATATGACCCTAGACAAAGTCTAGGACTCTCAGACTCAGAAAAATACAGAAAACATATCTCTCGCTGAAGGCAGCTTGGCAGCAGGGGCTCATCGCAGCAGGCCAGGAGCCAAGACCAGCCCAGCCTGAAACAGAAACACGGCCAGGCCAGGCCCTGGACAGTCAGGAGGAGCTGAGCCGCAGCCAGTCTACAAGAGAAAAGATCTACTGCGCCTCCAGTAACTCCACATATACCAAGGCATGAAAAACAAAGATTAGAGAAAGGCAGCTTGGAAGGAGGGGCTCATCCAGCAGGCCGGCAGGCCAGGAGCCGAGACCAACCCAGCCCAAAACCAAAATGTGGCCAGGCCAGGCCCCAGGGTGGTGGGGAAGAGCCGAGCCTCCAAAGCCACAGTGTGAGTCTACTTCAGAGAAGGTCTACTGCACCTGAAGGGATCTTCACATCCAGCAAACTAGGATTAGAGAAGGTCAGTGAAAGTGAAACTTTGAAACTTAATTTGGGGGAGGAAAAGCAGTTTAGCCAATCTGCCTTCAGGGCAAGGAAGCAGTGGGGGAAGGGCAGGAACTACTGTAACCGACGGCTGCCACCACTGGGCTGCTGCAGAGCCCCTGGCCTGTGACTCCACAGGGGGGCTGAGTCCATTGATCAGGGCCAAGTTCTCTTGCGTTGAGAGGCTTAGAGCCAGATCGTGGTCTTGGGTGGTGGTCTGGGGGTGTGCTTTCAGCAAGCCAAAGCTGGGGGGATTTGCACACCCCCCCTAATAGCTCTGGCAGCTGGGAAAACCCCAGCGATTTGGAACAGAGCTTTACCCCCTGGAAGCAGTTTCACAGAGCTAAAAAAAGACAATTGACTGGCCAACATGAGGAAAAGGAAACAAAATAAGAACAGCAATAAAACTCTAGAATCCTTTTTTGTGGACAAAAAGGATCAAAGCATGGAACAGG
>JAQQSW010010323.1:0-13015 GCA_028646575.1 Pseudocheirus occidentalis | reverse complement strand
GAAACAGATGTGCTTTCTGTCTTGTGGAGAGTTTTGGAGCTTGAAAATCTGTTTAGCGTCCCATTTTATGAGATTTTTAGCGTGTTTGTGTGGGAGCTGCGGTGCTTTGCTGCTTCTACGCCGCCATCTTGGCTCTGCCCCCCCATTTTCTTATATTCTTAATTATATTTTGAATCTTCTGTGGACTTAGACCAACCTTGGAAGATTTGCCGATGTGATAAAACACTGTGTACTATAAACATTAATAATGGACTAATAGGGGTGGCTAGGTGGCTCAGTGAATAGAGTGCTGGCCCTGGAGACAGGAGTACCTGAGTTCAAATCCGGCCTCAGACACTTAACACAATAAAAAACTAGCCGTGTGACCTTGGGCAAGTCACTTAACCCCAACTGCCCTCCAAAAAAAAAATAATGGACTAATAACAAATAGAAGGTGGAACTCTAAGGAATCATTAGAATGCAGCAAGAAGGAAAGGAGTAGGAGTAACATTCCAGGTAAAGAGGAAAAACACAAACAAAGGTTGTATCAATGTTACCTCACTCTGAATTTATGTGATTCAGTTGTCTCTGTGGCTTTTATCAAATGAAACTTACCAAAGTAAAAACAATCAAACAAACAAACAACCCCACCCGCCCCCCGAGTTTTCACTGTTATGACTCTAGTTCATATTCGGGTGTAAGGCTAACTTCCTTGATTACCTTGGACACACACTCTGATCACAGTTTGCCTTCCTTGTTCATCCTGTTCTATTTTTTCTCTGTCATCATTTAAAAAGGTGTGAATGTGTGCCTGATGAAGAATAGGATATGATAGATAAGAGTTCTTAACTTAGGGTTCGTGAAGTTGTTCTTTAAAAGACACACACACACACATAAATGTGTATATACACACGCAGATAAATGTGTATGCACACACACAGATATATATGTATATGAGAGAGATAACTATATTTCAATATAATTGGTTTCCTTTGTAATCCAATTTTTTTTGTAGATTTTATAACTTTCTGAGCAAGGATCTAAGACACAAAAGATTAATACCTATCTTTCCTCCTCCCATGAGAGAATAAAAACCCAGAGTGGGAAAAATTAACATTTCTACACTTCTTTGATCAAAATGATATTCTTTTATTGAAAGTAATTAGGAAGATTTAGAAATGCTGCAGACTTTCTAGAGCTCACACTTAAGTAATAACTGTTTATTCCACATCTGGCTAGATGTTCATCCAGTTTCACTAACCACATGATCATTCTGAATATTTCTTCAGTGGTGATCATGGATTTATCTACTGTATGTAATCTGCTCCCCTTGTACCCAAGATTGCAATTTGTAAAATTATTGGCTAGAATCACTTTGGGTGGGAATCTGGGCTCGGACATACAAAATTTAACTCTGCTTATAGGTTGAATCTTTTATCACGCACTCAGTTGTTTTCCTCAGATGCCAATATTATCCCTCCAATGATCTCCCTGCCCTGGTGAGTTGTGGCCCATCACTATCCCTTGCTCCTCAGCACTGACTGACTCTAGGCTCAGTGGTCTCTCCATGCTACCATATACTGCCTCAGCTCATTTCATCACACAAATAGCTGTTAGCATATTGGCTTCTAGATATCCAGACCTGGAAAGCTTTGAATAAGACACAGAAACAAACAGCTGCACAATGATCCCACCAGTAAAATTCATAAAGACCCTAAAAGTAACCCTGATTGAAATGTTGACACCCTCTTGGTAAAAGGGGGGAATAGGACAGAAGAACTAGGGCTTCCACTGGGAGGAAAGAAACATTAAGACATTTCCTTTGCCTTTCCTATCTGTTCTGATCTCACTGAAATGGCCTGCTCCCATTGAAGAAAAAAGGATGACTTTGAACAGCTACAGCATTCAGGACCCCAGGATGCCTGAAGCTGGGAAGAGCTTTCATTTTTGTCTTTCTTCTTCAGAACAGGAGTCTGTCACTCTGCAGGAAGCCTCTTTGAAGTAGCAGAAGCTTAGGGAGAGTCCAGTGTAGAGACTACTCAAAGAGAACACGTTTCTCAAAAAAAAAATCTTGTCAGCTAGAAGTTAAAGGTTCAAAAGAATTTTTTCTACACACTTTTCCTCGGCCTTTCATATGTCTATTAATAGAACAGAAGGTGATGTGGCTTAAAGGCTTGGACCAAGTATTTGTGGTAGATTTCTGAGACTAATGAGAATGCTGATTAATGGAATCAGGCTGGGGCTTTTCCACAGCCATCTGGAATATTATGAAATATGTCACACTAGAAGGAGAAATATTCCCTGACTCTTAGTACTTACTACCTTATTCCTCTGGCTATCAGAAAACTTTGATGGCATAATGGATGGAGTGGTGACTAGAAATCAGGAACTGTTGAGAACAAACTTACCTCAGATACTTACTGACTGGATTTGTTCAGCTGTTTCATGTGTCCGACACTTTGGACCCCATTTGGGATTTTCTTGGCAAAGATACTGAAGTTTTGGGGTTTTTTGCCATTTCTTTTTCCAGCTTATTTAACTGACAGGAAAACTGAGGCAAACAGGATTAAGTGGCGCACTGAGTCACATAACTGAGGTTGGATTTGATCTCAGGTCTTTCTGACATCCTGAGACACTGGACAAGTTACTTAATTTCAATCAGCCTTAGTTTCTTATTAATAAAATGTGGATAAGGGTTATTGTAATGTTCCAGGGTTTTTGTAATGTTCAAATGAAATATACTCACCCACCCACATACACATGCACACATGGATATGCATATACAGACATATGTACACACATGTGTATACATACATGTGTGCACACATGCATATAATGCATATGTATGTAATAGATAAATGTATATGTATATACATATACATACGTGAGTGTATACCTATATGTATACATAAAAGCACAGTGCTTTTTAAACTTGAAATGCTATATTCATGTTTATTATTCTTGTTATTAGTAACAGTTACAGTAGTAATATTTTCATATTTCATAGAAGAGAAAGTGAAAGTATGAGCAGAGGCAGCATGGCGCAGTGGGACAAGAAGTGCATTTGAAATTAGAGCATAGAGGTTTAAATTCTGACTGTGACTCTCTATGCAGCCTTGGGTGAGACAATTTCTCCAGGCTTCAGGTTCCTCATATGTCAAAAGAGTGGGTGGATTTTGATGACCCCTAAGGGCCTTTCCAATGGTAAATCAGCAATGCTGTGTGGAAAAACTAGGAATAGTTATTGATTTGGCGTATACTGATATTAGCCCAGGATGTGCCAACCCTTTGTGATCCCCAGATTTGGAGTTTTCTTGGCCAAGACACTGAAGTAGTTTGCCATTCCCTTCTCCAGTTCATTTTACAGATGAGGAAACTGAGGTAAACAGGGTTAAATTACTTGCTCAGGGTCACACAGTAAGTGTCTGAGACTGGATTTGAACTCAGGAAGAGGAGTCTTTCTGATTCCAGGCTTGACACTCTATCGACTCTACCACCTAACTCTCTAGAATTTCTTTAATAGATTTTTTTCATGCCTCTCCATCTTAAAGGCCTGTGACCTAAGAGGACTAAGGAGCATTGCATTTATTCTTTCATCTCCAGAAAGATTCTTATGGGAAGTTGGTCTTTTTTGCACAAATTTCAGGTGATGTGTGGTATTTTTATGATTTATGGTTTATGATTACAGCTAGACTGCATTAGGAGTCCATATGCAATCTCTGGGGTGAATTAAAAGAGTTTTGCATGGTATAGTAGAGAAAACACTGGACTTTGAGTTGGAAGTCCTAATCCTAAAGTTAGGTAACCATAAGCAAGTTACTTTACTTTGAAAGTTTTCTTTGTTCTCATCAGTAAAATAAAGAAGTTCAGCTAAGAGATCTTTATGATTATTACCAATTCTCACAGTCTTTGGTATTTTGTTCCATCAAAATTGGGAGGTCACAGATCACAAACCTACAATTTAAAGCACTATTGTCTTGTCCAACCTTCTCATTTTTCAGATTTGGAAAATGAGCCCCAGGGAAGTTCAGCTCCCAAGATAAGAGGGAGCTGTTATCAAAAACAGGATTTGGACCAATGTTTTCCAACCCAGAGCTAATTCTCTTTTTATGTTGATATTTTGTTGGATGAGAATATAAAAGATTCTAACCTCAAACCTGGTTCCTTTGCCACTTTCTAACCCAGCAGTGGGGAACCGGGGGCCTCAAGGCCATGTGTGGTCCATTAAGTCCTCAAATGTGGCCCTATGACTGAATCCAACCTGAGGACCTAGAAGATCACATGTGGCCTCGAGGTAATAGGTTTTCCCCACCCCTGCTATAACTGTTTCCAAGTCATACTGCCTCAGTTTCTTTACCCTGCTTTCCTCCTTTTCATAACTGCAAATTTGTGTGTTCTTTTTCTTCATTAGGATGTAGAATTATTGAGGGCAGGGACTTCCCTTCTTGCTTGTCTTTGTATTCCCAGCATTTAGCATATGCTTTGCACATAGCAATTCATTTACAAAAAATAAAACTACAGGTTTGTACTTCGAAAGTGGAAATACTATGGAAAGGCGTTAAGTGAAATGAAATCCTACCCTTGGTTTAATGTTGAGAAATGAAGGTTTAGTTTACAGAAGGAAGGAATATCTGCTCAATAATTATGCCACCAAATGTGTCCTAAATTACATTTTCTTATGATATTGCGGATTTTTTTCTCCCTTCAAAAACCTGTTCACCTTAAATTCACATACTTTGAAGAAGCACATAAATCAGCAAAGAGTAGAATCACCAGGAAAGAAGGAGGATGAACAGGCCCAGAAATGTATTCATGAATACCCAAAAAGGGGAAAAATGAGTTTGTAATTTATGACTGCCCAGAGGCGGCAATAACTAATACACTGAAAATTTACCCATTTTATGCATCTATTTTGCTTGTTTTACTACTTTACTCTTCATAAAAAGCACATTTATTTTAGCAACTGTCATGTCTCTTGGCATTTATGTGATCTTGGAGCTATGTGTGAAAATATACATTTTTCTAGTTTTCAATTTTTATTGAAAAATTATCCCTTGCCAATTTATATCAATACAATTTGTTCCTTCATAAAACTATTTTCATTGTTTTTTTTTTCTCTCTGTGTATTTTTTGCCAATTTTGATCTTTCATTTCAGGAAGGCAACCTGAATTCTCTTGTTCTAAATCCGATTTAATGTCACATCTGCTTTCAATCTCCTTTCAATTGCAGTCTAAATGGCACTTTATCATTAACTGGAAGGAAGAAAAACAAGAGGAGTTTTTATAGAATCCAAGTCACACCAGAGATTATTCAATAAGAATAACATTTCCAATGTACGTGAAAATAGCATTTCTCCAAAATGCTCAATTTGCTTCACAGATGTCACATAATGAGTTTTCATATTATTCCTCTGTGGTAAGGGATATAGAGAGTCTTACTTACAGATATCTTGCATTGGTGTGTCATTACTCGATAGTGCTTCTATAAAGGAACATCATTTTTTAAAATATAAGTTTTGCTCATTGACTAGAGCTTCTAACCATGAGTAATGAATTAGGAGAGGCAGTTAACTCCTCTGTTTCAGGGTGTGGAGAGTTAAGAGATTGGTCAGAAAAGAAGTAAAGGGTGGATGTCCAGAGAAATTCCTCAAAATGGAGGTAACAGGTGAAGCTCACCAGTGGGGAGACCCTTTGGCCAGGCAGAAAGGTCTTTGAGGGTGAGAAGTCCACATTGAAAGAGAGATCTTCCAGTATGGTATGGTAGCTGAAGTATGGAATTCATTCTGCATATTTAGTTCTTCATCTCTCTAATAGGAAGGGGGCAGGAGTAGAAGCTCTTCATCATTGGTTCTCTAGAATCAGGGTTGCACATCACATGGATAAAGTTCTTAAGTCTTCTAAAGTTCTATTCCATTAAAACATTGTTGTTATAGTTTAAACGGTTTTACTAGCTCTTCTCATTACACAGTGCATCTGTCTCCGTCATTTCATATAGTTTAGTAGTTTTCATCATCTTCATATATTATAACTTGTTTAGTCCTACCCTAATCAATTGGCATCCTCTTGTTTTCTATTACTTTGTAGTATAGAAAGGACTGCTATAAATATTTTTCTACATATAGGAACATTGCCTTTTTCTTTGATTTCACTGATATATAGCCCAAGTAGTGAAATGATTGGGTAAAAGAGTAGGCACAATTTAGCAACTTTTACAGGATAATTCTAATTCTTTTTTCCAAAATGGCTAGACTAACTTACAGTTCCACTATAGTAAGCTAAAGAGATTGTTCCCTAATGTTTTTCATTTTCCTTTTTAAATAAATTTTTGCAAGCGGATGGATATGAGATAGAAGCTCAATGTTAACTTTAATTTTCATTTTTTATTATTAGTGGAATATTTGGAATATTCTATGTATAGCTTGGAATTCTTCCTCTGAAAACTGTCTGTTTCTGTTCATAACCTTTGGCCATTTATCATTTGGGGAATAGCTCTTATTCTTATAAATTTGAATGAGTTTTTGCATATTTTAGAAATAAAACCTTTATTTGAGAATATTGCAAAAATTTCTCCCTCCCTTGGTTAACTATTTCCTTTTGAATCTTAGTTGCTTTTATCTTGTTCTTGCAAAAACTTTTAAATTTTATGTAATTATCACCTCTATCAGTTTTGTGGCCAAAACTATTTCTCTATTCATAGATTTGAAAGGTAATTTTTCCTGCTTCTCTAATTTGTTTGTCCTTTTATGTCCAGGTCACGTTTCCATTTGGAACTTGTCTTGATATGTGGCGTCAGTTTTTGTCTACCCACAATTTTCTATGAGACTACTTTCCAGTTTTTCTAACAGTTTTGGTCAAATAGAAAGTCCTTGGGTTAATAGGAAAAAGAAAAACTACTATTATTTGATTTTGTATGTTATAAACCTCATCTCTTTCACTGATCCTTCTCTCCCTCCCTCTCCTCATACAAAACATTTTGATTTCTCCTTTGTAGTGTAGTTTGAGATTTGGTACTGCTAGATCACCTTCCTCTCACATTGATCATTATTTCTCTTGACACTCCTAAAACTTTATTTCTCCAGATGAATTTTGTTATCATTTTTTCTATTTCTACTAACAAATCTTTTGGTAGTTGCCCTGGCATAACACTGAATAAGCAAATTAATTTAGATAGTATTTTCATTTTTATTATATTGTCTCAGCCCATTCATCATAAAGCAATACTTTTTCAATTGTTTAGGAGGTTATATTTCTCTGTGAGCAAAAGCAAAATCTTGATTGTCATCAATTTTGTTTTGTAGTTATATTTAGCTAAATTCTGTATGTGTTAGATTCCAAAGTATATTTCAGTTTTTTTTTCATTTTATTGGCATATATCTTTGCAAAATGACTTATAGTAGTTTTGGCACATTTATTTATAATTTTTTTATTTTTGATGCTGATTATTTGATTTTCACATTCTAAAAATGAGATCAACTCACGGTTTATCTCTTTTATTTTTTTAGATTATCTCCTACCTCTGTTTACTAATTCAATATTTTCTCTCAATTTTATTAATCTCATGTTTAATTTTCAGGATATTTTTTGTTTAATTTTCTTTTAAATTTATTGGTTTTCTAGGAATTTTTGAGGGGAAGGAGAGATTTCGATCCAATTTGTTGCTTTATTAGTTTTCCCTTTGGTTAAAAAAATGTGAGAAGTCCACATGAATGTATGCATATACATGCACCCATATGCATACGTACATGTGGACTTCTCACATATGTTACATATGTAACAAATGGAAATGAGTAGAGATATTAAACACATTCAATACAGAAAACAACATAATGAAAATTATAATCAACAAAGAACCACTAAGGAAATAATTTAAAACTGGAGACTAAGTAACATAATCTTAATCTTACAATAAAAATTGGTAGGTTAATAATTTCATTAAAGACAATTAAACAATGAGACAATGTGTATGTATAGTCAGTTATCATAAAGGTGCTATGCAGCAATGAGTTATATGTAAATTCCTTTCTATTCCCATTCAACAATCATCAGAAGTCTTTTATATTTAGCTTTTTGAAAATTCTATTCAGCTATTCAGCTCCTTAATTTTTCTTGTTTATTTTTTATTAGATTTGTCAAGGTCAAAAAGGGTTACATTATTGGCTATTTCTACCTGTTTCTTGTTTATATCACTCTTTAAGTATTCAGATGGTATGCTATGCAGTACTTAAATATTAAATATTGATATTACCTCATTATCTATGTTACCTTTTATCAGATTCTTAACTTTTTCTTTCCCTTTAAGTCTCTCTTCATAAAATACCATCTGAGTTTAGAGTTTGATTTGTTTTCCAGTAATATTTTCCTGAATCTATTCTTCTCATTTCTTTTTTTGATTTACCATTTTCTTTCCTGTTTTCCTATGAGTTGCTTGTATTTCTACAGCAAAGTGTGTGTGTGTGTGTGTGTGTGTGTGTGTGTGTGTGTGTGTAAAATATGTGATGCTTCCTGAATTTGACTGTTATCTTTATGTAGAGGTAATGCTAGGAGAGGCCCACAACAATGCAGCATGGCATGTGCCAAGAGAGGCCCCCAGATAAGGCCTGCTGGTCCGCCAACCACAAGGGCCATTCCAGAGCTGGATAAGAGACAAAGGCAGGGCCTACAGCAGGGGCAGTAGTTACTCCTGGGATTACCCATCCACAGCCTGGAAATTTAAAAAAAATCCTATCTGAACTTCCAGGGACCAGGATGGCAGAGTGAACCCCAGCTGCCCCAATCCTCCTCTCTGACCCTGAAAGCACAGTAATTATTGTCCCAGAAAAAATATTTAAGCAGCAAAAGCTTAGGAACCCTGGAGGAAGTGCGTGGCTAAGTTCTTGCCTCAAAATGGGAAGAAAGCAGTCTACAAAGACAAAAACAAAGATGCTGGAATCCTATTACTATGAGAGAGAGGAACCAATCTTAGAAGGAGAGAGTATTGACTCCACAACCACAGCTGAAGCCTTAACAGGGATTATGGCCTGGTCTCAGGCACAGAAAGCATTCCATAATGAGCTCAAAAAGAACTTTGAAATCCAGGTTAGAGAGGTAGAAGATAAAATCAACATCTCTTTTAAAAACAAAATAGCAAAATTAGAAAAACATTACAATGAAGAAAACAGCTCTTTAAACAGTAAAACGTGTGAACTAAAAATGAAATTTGGACATGTGGAAAAGCAACTTCAAAAACTATCTGAGGAAAATAATTCACTAAATATTAGAATCAACCAAATTGAAACTAATGACTCTATGAGGAATCAAGAATCAGTCAAACAAAACATCAAGACTGAAAAATTAGAAAAAGAGGTAAAATATCTCAAAGGAAAAATAACTGACCTGGAAAACAGATTCAGGAGAGAGAATCTGAGAATCATTGGTGTACCAGAAAATCATGATGAAAAAATGAGTCTAGACAATATCTTCCAAGAGTTCATCAAGGAAAACTGCCCTGAGATCCTAGAACCAGAGGGTAAAATAGGAATAGAGGGAATCCACCAGACACCTCCTGAAAGAGATCCCAAATTGAAAAGTCTGTGAAATGTTGTGGCCGCAGTCCAGAACTATGAGGTAAAGGATAAAATACTACAAGTAGCCAGAAAGAAACAATTGAGATATTGCAGAACCACAGTGAGGATCACACAGGATCTGGGAGCCTCAATGTTGAAAGATCAGAGGAACTGAAATATGATTTTTCTCAAGACAAAAGAGCTTGGGTTACAACCAAGCATTACCTGTCCAGCAAGACTGAGCATAATCTCCCAGGCAAGGAGATGGACATTCAGTGATATTATAGAATTCCAGATCTTCATGATGGAAAAGCCAGAGCTCAATGGAAAATTCAACCTCCAATTACAAGATCTAAGAGAGACAGAGAAAGGTAAATAAGGGGAAACACACACACACACACACACACACACACACCCCTTGTTATTTAAGAAGAGCAAACTGTTTACATCCTTATATGGGGAGCTGATACCTGTTAATATTGTGAATTCTATATCTATGGCAACATAGAAAAGGGATATAGAAAAACAGAGGGTGTGGGTATAAATTACACAAAATGATGATAAAAAAAAAACCTTATTAAGGACTGCAAAGGAAGAAGAAGAAAGAATGAAGCAGAAAGGGGTCAATTATGCTACACAAAGAGGCATAAAAACATTATAGTAGACGGAAAGAAGGGAGGGAGATGACCATTATGTAAGCATTTCCCTCACTGGTTCTGGTGCATGGAGGGAATAACACAATCAGTTAAGTATAGGACGCTATCAAGAAGAGACATAAAACTTACCATAATAGAGGGAAAGAAGGGAGGGAGAGGAGCACTGCATGAGATCTATTCTCGTCAATCTTGGTTTGAGGAAGAAATAACATACAACACTGAGTATAAAAATCAATCACATCCTACAAGCAGTAGGAGGGAGGAAGGGTCACGAAAGGGAGAGTTTAGAAGGGAGGGAAGAAGTAGTAAAGGAGAAGGGTAGGAAAAGGGAGGGGCACAGATAAGAAGGGAATACTGAGGGAGTTGGCGATCAAAAGGAAAACTCTTAAGGGGAAGGGAGAAGAGGAATAAAAGAGGTAATGCTAATCTTTTCTGTATAGTTTAAATTTTAGTATATGTACTGCTGAAGCAAGTGCATTAGAATATAGTTGTAAGAGGGACTAAAAAGAACTCTGAATCTGATCAAGACAACTTTCAGTGGAGGGTAGAATTTTGTGCACATTTATCTCTCAAGCTAGATAAAGAGACATGACGGGAAAAACCCAATAATTTCCAAGAGATGATATCTAGGAAGAAAAACAAAAATAAAATCCATTCCCTAAGGTGTCTATATACAGGTACATAGACCTAAAGTGATAAGTAAGGTAAACAGAAAAAGGTTAATGTAATATATCAAAATGGCTGATTACGGTTCAAAAAATTGATACACTCACTAACTTATATGCGACCATCTACACAACTTTAGGGTTTCTAACAACTCTTGTTTGTATAAACACTCTATGCTACATTTCAATTTAAGGAAACTTTGTAGACTTATGTGTCTGATGTAAGTACAGAAGAAGACCATTATTTTGGAGATCTCGGCTAAGACTCAGATGGATCTGTGGTTGCATCAAGTTCAGAGTTCTCTCCAGTGATTGAGATAACAGTTCATCCATACCTGCCAATACTATGTAATTTTTGCCTGAATCTCCCCAAAAAGATCTCCCTGTATGTCCACTCCATAAACTAGAAGCCTTCCTTTTTTTATGTCGTGAGTGTATGTGTAGAACTCTGGATATCTATAAACCTGTAATTACTCATTCTTTTCATAGTTCTATGCCATTGTCTTTTCCTATTATGTCATTCCTTGATAATATCTTTTAGTTCTATGTTGGTTATATGTGTTAACCCGGTCACACCCACCATGTATCTATCCATTGACCTGTAAGTCATAATTATTTTTAGTTCTTTTGAGGCAATTTTGTCTGTTTTATTCATATTACAGCAGTATTGAAAGGATGGGGTTTTCATTTTTGAGAAGCTTGTAGTTGGCAAAAGAACTCAACAATATCTTGAAACAATATCTTGAAATCTAGCATCTGCATCTAGTTCTTGCTCTGCCTGTTCCGTCTTTCTCATATAGACAATTTTGGACAAACTTTTCTTTAAACTGCAGCATAGAATAGAGAGAGTGTTTAGACAGGGTGTCCATCCAAATGCATACTCAGATCTAGGCAATAAACATTCTTTATCCACCCGGTCTTTCCTTTTTGCTCAAAAGGCCTGACTCTGTTGAGTGATTACAGGCCTCTTCCAGTAGGTGGCAATGTCCTTGAGCAGAAGTTTCAGAGATCTGCCTGTCGGCTTAATACAAGTATAACTGCCTAATAATTATATATGTGTGACTAACATAGATTGAGAGTTCTCTTATTGCTGGATATTTTAAAAGTGGAGGATTCGTGATCATTTGTGATCAATGTTATGGAGCAGAATTCTATTCAAATATGAGATGGACTAACTAGCCACTGAGGCATTTTCCCACTTGGAGATTTTGTGCAATCTCACCTTTCTTTGTGAAGTCTCTAACCACAAGGCATGTACCCATCTTAGAACCTTAATAGGATTCCCTCCATACTTCTCTTTATGCCACTTCATATTGTCTTGGATGATAGTAACTTCTGACCCTCAAGACTCATCTACTTGATTACAAAAGTCTTTGAGGAGAAGCATTCAAAACAAAAATGGGCATCTTGGGGAAAATAGAATCAACCAAGCAGTAAGTATATTGAATACCCATTATGTGTAGTACAGAATGAGAAAGCAAACAGATTAACAGTATTTATAAATTGGGATAAAAATCATAAATGAGGGACTAACTAGATCAGAAATGGTGACAAGTCACCAAGATAACTGCTAACTCTAAAGAAGGTAGCTTTCCAAGCTGGATTTTAGCAGTGATAGTCTGGAATGAGGGAGTTATCCCTGCATCTCTTAATTTTCACTCTTCACAGATCATTGATTGTATTTACTGGTCATCAGAGCAGGTGATGAAAATTGCTTATCTTTTTAACATTTAAAATATACCCAATAAAAAGCTGATTGAAAAATGATAAAAGGCGAGGGGCGGAGCCAAGATAGCGGCGTAGAAGCAACAAAGCACCACAGCTCCCACACAAACACTCTAAAAAACTCATAAAATGGGACTCTAAACCGATTTTCAAGCTCCAAAACTCTCCACAAGACAGAAAGCACATCTGTTGCTACAGGCAGCGCAGCAGGCGGGGCTCTTCACAGCAGTCTGGGAGCAACAGCCGAAACCAAGCCGGCTCAGGCCCTGGGGCATCAGGCGGGGAGCCGCATCTATAGGAGAGCAGATCTGCTGCACTGGAGGCAGAGTTACCACATTTATCAGGCCAGAAGACAAAAAGGCTAAGAGAAAGGTCAGTGGATTTTGCTAACTTGGGAGGAGAAGAGCGGGTCCGGCCAAACTGCTCCCAGGGCAAGGAGGCAGTGGGA